>JASVEL010014088.1:0-182652 GCA_032618575.1 Nicotiana noctiflora
CCCGACTGCGAAGATCTGAAAGAGCGACCTCGGCTCTGTTGACTCTGGCCTCTAGTCTGAGTACCACTGGAACTAGCTGCACCTCAAGGCCTCTTGGCCTCCCTCTCATCCCACTGTCTGCGACAATCTGTCTCTATGTCGTGAGCAATATCCACGACATCCTCAAATGTACGACTCAAAACCCTCTCCCGAGTCATCAGAATACGAATGGGATAAATGAGGTCGTCCACAAAGCGCCCAATCCTCTCTCTGTCGGAATGAACCAACCACGGTGCATATCTGGACAACTCTGTAAATCTGATCTCATACTCTGACACTGACATGTCCCCCTGACGGAGACCCTCAAACTGCCTACGCATCTCCTCTCTCTGAGATCGAGGCACCCATTTCTCCAAGAACATAGTGGAGAACTCCGGCCATGATAGTGGTGCTGCTCCGGCTGGCCTGCGGCGCTCATAAGCCTCCCACCAAGCGAAGGTTGGCCCCTGAATATGAAAGGTAGTGAAAGATACCCCACTGGATTCCAAGATCCCTACCGTACGAAGCATCCGACGACACTTATCCAGAAAACCTTGGGCGTCCTCGCCGGAGCACCAGTGAACACTGGAGGAAATAACCTGGTGAACCTCTCGAGACGACGCTGCTCATCATCTGTCATAGCTGGGACCCTGTCCCCCTGAACCTGATCTGCTGGCTGAACCGGCACCACAGGCTGCACCCAAAAATATTATTTATTCTAATCTTGGAATTTTATTGCATAGTGCAAAAATCACGTGCTCACACCCTGGTCCCTGATGTAGCTGTTGCGGTGGTAGCTGAATCTACCTGTGCCAAGCGAGTGCAAAACGCTAATATCTGAGCTAGGGTCTCTTGTAGAACCCGAATAACAATGGGCACAGCTGGTGCCTGAACTGGTACTGCTGGGATCTCAGCAACTGGAGGCTGTGGGTCAGCTGGCACTGCCTCAGCTGCCCTACCCCTGCCACGTCCACGACCGCGTCCTCAGCCTCTAGCAGGTGGTAGTGGTGGTCGTCCTCCACGTCCAGAAGCTCGAGTTCTCGCCATCCGCGAGAGAATAGAATGTCAAAGTTCAGCTCAAGTCAAAAGTAATCGCACGACAAGAATTCCAAGAATTGAAACTTTTCCTAAAAGGTTTGCAGCCTCCCGAGGATAAGTACAGGCGTCCCCGCACCGATCCACGAGACTCTACCAACCGGCTCATGACTCGCGAGACCTGTTAACCTAGGCTCTGATACCAACTTGTCACGACCCAAACCTCGGTCGTGATGGCGCCCAACACAATGCTAGGCAAGCCCGACCATATTATCTCTTAAACTAGCCAATTATTAATTCTAATTAATCCAGTTAAGCTAAAATAGCAAGTGTTCATGTCAATATGATAAACATACGGTCCCGCACATATCGTGGTGTCACGAGACTGAGCCTCTACAGAATAGCATCCTAATACAACCAAGTCTAGACAAATAGGAAATCAACAAGATGATAAAGAAGGAGAAAACAAGCTCTGCGGACGCTGGTAGCTACCTCGTAATCTCCGCAAAAGTAGATATGGATCAGCAGCTACAATGTCTCAACTGCTCTCGGGTACCTGTGGATCTGCACCAAAAAGTGCAGGGGAGTGGGGTGAGTATATTTCAACTCAGTGAGTAACAATAATAAATAATAACTGAAAGTAAGAACTCCTGTGCTATCACTTAGCAGTTCTAAGGCAACCCTCACAGGAACGTCATCACTGTAGTAAGTACTCTGATCTCCAGTCCACATCTATCTCTATAAGATCCCACACTGATCAAACCCTCGCTCGTACCCCTACGGTGTACGGCCATCTCCATATATGAAGACACATAGCTATGTCTATAATGTATAAGTATTTAAGTAGGTAATAGGATATGAATAAGCATAATGCTGCGGCGTGCAGCCCGCTCCAATACATATACCGCTGCGGCGCGCAGCCCGCTCCATTTAACGTCGACGGCGCTCACTGGGGGTGTATACAGACTTCGGAGGGGCTCCCTAGGCCCAAGCGCTATGGTGCTATGGCGTGCAGCCAGGTCCACCATATATCACTGCGGCGTGCAGTCCGATCCAATATATGTATACATATATAGTTATACTGCTGCGGCGTGCAGCCCGATCCCATAATATACCAGCGCTCACTGGAATGTGTGCAGACTCAGACTCCGAAGGGGCTCCTACAGCCCAAGCGCAATAATACTGCGGCGTGCAGTCCGTCCCACATGTAGATTACATGTATATTACATGTACATTACTGCGGCGTGCAGTCCGATCCAATATATATACTGCTGCGGCGTGCAGCCCGATCCAACATAGGTATATGTATATAATACCTCATAATGGGTCCTCGACCCTATCCCAGTCAGTATGCACTTGGCCTCTCAAGCTCAATATAATATATCACAATGGGTCCTTGACCCTGTCTTATCTCAATCGGTATAGACTTGGCCTTTCAGGCCCACTCAGCTAGAACAGGGAATTCCACCCTAGATAATCTCTCTCAATGTACACATCTAGTACGGGCTCATATTATGCTATACAGCTAGAGCTATGGCTGCGTGTATATTTCCAACACGATATAAAGGTCACCTAGCTCTATAGGTTCCCTAATGCTCTAAAGATCGGCACAAGGCCCCAAACATGGCTATTAGCCCAATGGTACAGTTATAACCTCAGTAACAGTCATACAACACAGTATTCTATTAGCCGGGAAGGACTAAGTCCGAACCCCTATCACAATGTCACCACGCCCGTCATAGAACGCGTGTCTCATCTCAATATAGCACTGTAAAGTGCTAGTACGGGGTTTCAAACCCTCAGTGCATTGTTTACTACTACCACTCACCTCGAACCGGTAGAAGCTTCAATCCGCCTTGCGCTTGCCTCGCAATTCAATCTCCTCGGATGCCCAATCTGCTCAAAATCATAGAGAATGCATCAATATACGCTAATTTCACGAAATTCATTCGAAATAACCCAATTTATATCAAAACCCACAAGTTGTCAAAACCCGACTTTTGGTACTCTTGTCGAAAAATTACAAAAATTACATATTCGGAATCCTCATCTCGATACGAGTCTAGGCATATAAAATTTACCAAATTCGGACTCCATTTGCCCATTCAAAACCTTGATTTTCTAAAATCCAAGACTAGGGCTAAATCCTCCATAATTACCCCAAATTCCTCCATTTCCATGATGTAATTGCATGATATTATCAATACTAATCATAATATGAGTTCATAGTTGATTACCTGATGATTTTCCTTGATTTCCTCCTCAAAATCGCCCAAAATCGCCCTTAAGCCGAGACCCCCAAATGTTAAAATGTTTCTGAAATTTTCTAACTTCTGATACACTTACTTACAGCGATTTTCGCTTCTGCGGAATATTTTCCGCTTCTATGTTTCTGAAATTTTCTACTTCTGATACACTTAACTTACAGCGATTTCCGCTTCTGCGGAAATATTTCCGCTCCTACGCGTCCGCTTCTGCGGAGATTGGACCGTTTCTGCGGATAGTTCCGCTTCTGCGGCTAGACGTCCGCTTCTGCGGACTCGCCCAAGCGGCTCCCCTTCCGCTTCTGCGGCTCCCCGTCCGCTTCCGCGCTTCCGCTTCAGCGGCTCCCTTTCCGCTTCTGCGGTCGCCGCTTCTGCGGCTCCTTTCCGCTTCAGCGCACCCGCTCCTGCGCCCATAATTCCGCAGGAGCGGAAACAACAGAGGCAGTGCACAAATTTTCTGCAATTTTCCATATTTCTCCCGATTAACCATCCGAAAACACCCCGAGGCCCCCGGACCTCATTCAAACACACCAACACATCCTAATTCCTTATTCGAACTTGTTCCAATCATAAAAACACCATCCTAAACATCAAAATCACCAATTAACCACGGATTCAAGCCTAAATTCCTTAAAACTTTCCGAATTACACATTTGATGAAAAACCCGACCAAACGACGTCCGAATGACCTGAAATTTTGCAGGCACATCCAAAATCACCTAACGGAGCTACTGCATCTGTCGGAATTCCATTCCGACTCCCGGATCAAAATCTCACCTACCGTTCGGATTTCGCCAAAATTCAACCTTAGCCAATTCAAGCCTATTTCTACACCGGGCCTCCAAATTCAATTCCGATCGCTCCCCTAAGTCACAAATCACCTTCCGGAACTAATCGAATCATCGAATCCGATTCCGAGCCCTCTAACCAAATAGTCAACTCCGGGTTGACTTTCCTTACTCAAGCTTCCTCCTAAAAGGCTATATGCCTCATTTCAAATTTAATTCCACTCCTAACTCCCCCGATAGATTCTAACACTTCTATAAAAACATGAATTATGTAATTACAACATAACGGGGTGGTAATTCCCGTGACGACGGGCCAGGTCGTCACATGTAGCATGAGATAGTGCTTTGCGTGGTTTCCTTTCCTTCAGCATTATTTACTTTTATTACCACTGAGTTGGAAGTACTCACACCCAACTCCTGCACCTTGTGTGCAGATCTAGGTACATCACAGCAGACCTGACCCAATAGTTGCTCGGAGTTATTTTCTGGAAAGTCAAGGTAGCTGCCGCGTCCGCAGGACCTTACTCTCTTTCCAGCTTACTTTTATTTATGTTGTTATCTATTTTCGCACTTGAGCACCGTTGTAGACACTATTACACTTTATATACTCTGTAGAGGCTTATGACTCGTGACTCCTGGTCTTTGGGAGGTTTTGTTGGTTTGGGACGTGATCCCCGTATTAGAATATTTTCTTTGTGATTATTTGATCTTGATTATGCCTAAAAGTGGTTAAATGTGAGTTGCTGGCTTCGTGACTTTGTTGTTTGGTCGGACTGGCCTAGCAGTGTGTTGGGTGCCATCATGACCGAGTTTTGGGGTCGTGACATAAAATCAAACATATAACTTGTAGAAATAAAAATACAATATAATATACAACTAGTGAAAAGAAAATTTTCAGACAATCAATTCATACAAAAGAAAAAAATTAAACTTACCGAAAAAAGTAATTTGACTTTTCTCTGATGGGACCACAACGGAGTCAGTCGGAAAATTGAAGGCGCAAAATTTTGCTAGGAAATTACCTAGTAAGGGCGGAAGTAGTATGCGGTATACGGATTCGTCCGAAACTAATAACTTTGGTTTGAATCCTATATTTTCTTAAAAATCCATTAATATGCACAAAATTATCAATTTAAATCCAATAATATAATAGTAGATTACAATCGCGAATTCATAAAGTTTTAATCCTAGCTCCTACTGATGGGGTTGAAAAGGTAGTTGAAATTAGATCTGCTTGATTAGAACTCAATCTTCGTATACACTAGTCCATAACGATCAAAGTCGAAGCTTCAAAATTATAGTCAGAAAAATGACAAATCTTTGCTCCGTCGAATTAAAAACAATGATTTTCTAAGAGTGTGACCTAAATTCTTGCAGAATATCGTGGTTAACTAGCACACAAACACATATAAAGCAAATAGAGAAGAAAAATCAACACAAGGATTTCATGAGGTTCAGCTGAGCTAAATCCTCGAGGGAAAAGTTGGGAGACTTTTTCACTACGATTGTGAAAAAAAAGCACAATACAATCTCTAGAATCCCCCAACGACAACCCCTATATATAGATCCCAAAAAGGTCCCAAACATATAAGAGAAAAGTTATTCAATTTGACATGGACTATAAGTTTTCCTTTCCCAAATCTATTAGGATAATGGGTTTTCCTAAACCTATAGGTATAATGGGTTTTCCAAAAATACAAGGAATTCATTCAATCCTTAAATAACAAATCTTCCCCTTGGCTTGAATCTCTTCATCAACAGGAACAACGTCTCTCTACCTTGCTATCATCCATCGCAAAGGCTTTATTCGTTGCCGCACACATCAACCAAGTCTAGCACAAATCCGTCGATTTGGTTGTGTACTCTGAATAGATTCTGAGTAGCTATAACACTCAAATGCATCAACAGTCTTTGCAACTACTAAGGCAAATCCTACTGGATTCGTATATCCGAGAAGATTCTCATCAACTACGTTTGCAAACTTTTGCGATCGGTTGATTAATCTGTTCTCTCTTCCTGTTACAATGATATATGGTTGTTGTTGCGCAGTTGCATCAGCATTATAAATTTGAACTATATTTTGCACATCGTCCACTCCTTCTACTTTAGAACTATTAGGTTGAGCTAGTGGATATTCAATTTCTAGCTCTATGCGGCCACTGACACCACGATCTGTTTCTGCTATTGCCTTCTCCCTCTGACTGTTTAGTGAAGCAGATTCATTGAATGTTACATTCCTACTGATAATTAGCCCTGGAATCTTTTGATCTATACACCACAACCTATAACCTTTCGCTCTAGTTGCATACCCTAGAAATATGCACTTCATTGCCCTCGACTCAAGTTTTCCATCCCTCAAATGAGCATAAGCAGGACAACTTAAATGTGAATAATCAGCAGGCGAATCGGACAATACCTCAAAAGAAATTTTGAACTCAATAGCTGTGGATGGAGATCTGTTGACCAAATAACAAGTTGTATTGATTAGTTCAGCCCAAAAATCTTTTCTAACACATGAGTGTGAATACATGCTTTGTGCCCTATCACAAAATGTTCTATTCATACGTTCTGAGACACTAATTTGTTGCGGTGTTCTGACATAAGTGAAATGTCTCAATATGTCCTCCCTGCTGCAAAAATTATCGAACTCAAAATTGTAAAATTCCCAAACCATTGTCAGTTCGAGATGCTTAACTTTCTTTTCGTCTGCCTCTCAACCAACGTCTTCCATTTAACAAATATTGAAAATGCCTCATCTTTTTGTTTTTTCGAAAATAAGCCCACACCATTCTTGAGTAATCATCAATCAAAGTCATAAAATACCTAAACTACTATTAGAGGGAACTTTGTTTGGACCCCACAAGTTAGAGTGTATATAATTTAACTTGTCTATGGTCTTGTGCTCATCCTTCTTGATGAACTTTACCCTTGTCTGTTTATCAAACACATAATTCTAACAAAAATTAAAAACTTGATTTTTTTTACCCATTCAGCAAATTCTGCTTACTCAACAAAGACAATTCATTATCACTCATATGTCCAAGTCACAAGTGCCACAACCGAGACTCATTCAAATTACTTTTCCCAGAAGCTACATCAGCTTCCCCTTCAACTACACTGGCCAGAAGATGATACAATTTAGAACATAGTTTATCCTTCATGAGTACCATGGAGGCTTTACACACTTTAAGTATTCCATTCTCGGAGTAAAATTGATACCTTTGATCATGCAAAGTCGAAAGAGTAATTAAATTTCTCTTTGTCCGAGGAACATGCAACACTCAATATTTCTGATAATTCCGTCGAACATTATCAATTTGATGTTACCAACCCCCTCTACTAGTAATGGATTATCATCTTCCATATAAACAGTCCCACTCATTTGCTTGTAAGTTGAAAATCAATTCTTGTGTGGACAAATATGGAAAGTAGCACCAGAATCAAGAACCAATAATTCTGCTCGTGACTAGAAATCACAACACATGCTTCCCCTACATAGTCACTATCATCTGAATTACTGCCAGTGTTAATAATTCACCGAATTATCTATTTTCTGCTTTTCTCTTTTCTCCTTCAGCTTAGGACAATCTCTCTTGTAATAACCTTGCTCCCCGCACTCATAACAGTGTTGCTTCCTTGCTCTAGACTTTGATTTGGCAGTTGGCTTTTTCTTGTTAAAGTCCTTTTGTTGTGTTCTTCCTCTAGTCACAAGACCCCCGCCCTCATGTCTGCTGTCTGGAAATCTCTTTTTCAACTCTTTAGATTTTAGTGCATTACTAACATATTTGAGTAAAATGTTGTACTTTTCATACAGCAGTGTATCGGCAAAAGTGTCATAAGACGGTGGTAAAAAACATAAAACAGTCAAGGCCTGATCCTCACTCTCATTTTTGATATCCACATTCTTAAGGTCCATTATAATTGAATTAAACTCATCAATGTGAGTTATAACAGGTGTACCTTCATTCATACGGACATTGTATAACCTCTTTTTCGGGTATAGGCAATTTGTTAGCGATTTCTTAGAATACAAATCTTACAGCTTCTTCCCTGTCGTTTCTTCAGCAATTTCCCGAAGAACGCTATATGTAACGCTCATGAAGATCGCACTCAAAACCCTCTCCTTCAGGTTTGGCTTCTTTGTCTCCTTCATCTCTTCAGGAAAATCCTCATCAATTGCCTTTTATAACCCTTGTAACACCAGGGATGATTTCATCCTAATCTTCCATAGCCTGAAACTAGAACCCTCATCAAATTTCTCTATTTCGTACTTTGTTGAAAATGATGAAGACATCTTAAACCTAGATTATATGTAGAAACCCGAACCTTGCTCTGATATCAATTATTGCGGAATATCGTGGGTCAACTAGTACATAATCACACACAAAGCAAATAGAGAAGAAAAATCAACACAAGAATTTAATGAGGTTTGGCTAAGCCTAATCCTCGGGGCAAAGCAAAGAGAGTTTTCACTATGAATGAGAAGAAAAGCACAATACAATTTCTAGAATCCCCAACTACAACCCCTATATATAGATCCCAAAAGGTCCCAAACATATAAGAGAAAGATTTTCCAATTTGACAAGGACTATAAGTTTTCCTTTCCTAAATCTATTAAGACAATGGGTTTTCCTAAACCTATATGGATTACGGGTAACCTAAAAATACAAGGAATTAATTCAAGCCACAAATAACATAAATAGTGTAAAATTACTAACATTGTTGGTAGATATTAGTTAAATTCTGGTAAGAAAAAAAGGACAGCCTGATACACTAAGCTCCCATTATATATGGAGTCTGGGAAAGGGTCGGGTCACAAAAGTCTATTGTTAGTATACTGCATTTGGTAAATAATTCTGGAGAAGGAAAAATAACGTATAAATAGAAATGGAGAAGAAACATAATTTAATCTGAACACACTGAATTCACAATGTTTCTTTAAAGAACTTAATCTCCTCCTAATCTGAGATTGTGGATTATTTTCTCCCACAATAAAAGAGATTACACATTAGTGTAGCAATAATTCAAACCCCAATTTTTTAGCAAATACAACAATTGGTAGCGAATCACATGGTTATTTTTTTGGTAGTTAAAACAATTCAAAAGACTTTGTTACCCCAAAATGAGATTTTAATGATTGTTGAAAGAATTTATTGTATTAATTAATGTATATAAGACAAGTGACACTTGCTCAGTTGGTAAGCACCTCCACGTACGACCGTTAGGTCCTGGGTTCGAGTCCTCGTGAAGGGAAAGTGTGAAAACACTATAGATCTTCCTAATTTGGGAGGTTTTTAAAAAAAAATTAATGTATATACCATGATTGTGTTTGACCCTACTATTATGCTGGCAAGCAACAATTTTGTTGGCTCCAACAACCAAAAATAAAATTTACATTATGCCCATAAAATTAGAGACCAGCTCCTTCATAATTTTCCAATGATAAAAACTTGAGTCACGTTGCGTGGGTTAAAATATAATTCACTATTTCAATTGTCTCAATTCAACCCATTTTGACCTAACCATTATTTAGCAGATTGAACAATAATAATAAATTTGTTGATTTGACCAATTTTGACCCCTTAATTTTGATCCTAATGGCAGGAATAGATACACCTTGCAATATGCGATGTCATGTAATCGCGCTACGTTGGAAATTTTATTAAATATGTATATATAAATAGTATACAAAATAAAAGTATTTGGTATAAACCTAAAAAATAATGACACTACTTTTCATAGTAATAATTTATTCATTTATTTATTTTATTTAAATTTTTACATCAATTATAAAAAATCTTGCGTACGCTGTTGTTTACAAGAGTGATGCAAAAGATTAGTTACCTTAAGCAAAAAATGTTACTTACTCAATTATTATAATTATTCCTTTTTTATTGAACTTTTAATTAATCACTTCAACCTCTTTCGTTATTTAAAGGGCAAAGTGACAAATTTGTCCTTGTACTAAGATAGAACTAATTTGCCTTGCTTTTGACTTTAGTCTAATATCATCCCCATAGTTAGGGACAAGTCTCGTTTTTACATTTGATCACTAATAAATTTAAACTAGAGTCGACAGTTTAAGAGTAAACATGGAATTTTTTCTCGAAAAAATTAGACATGTATGTATTGGTTAAAATCTGACCGTTGCAGTCGAGTCAATTGGGATCCCGCCCAAGCAGCGGGACAGTGGAAAACGCTATAATTTGCTCCAAACCACGTACACATAGTACCTGCTAAGAACAATACTCAGGGAACGACAAAAACAGACGTGGTATATATGAGGCTGCATTGGCCCAAGAACATAGCAGGGATTCCATGACTATATATAGGTAATTTTTTTTCTCTTTTTCCTCTCCCCTGTAATCTTCTGAGCAAAAAGAAGACAAAATAATTTTTCATACATTATGTAAACTGATTTTCCCCATTGATTGGTGAGAGAAGAAATGAAAAACATCAGTAAGATTGATCGCCCGTATTTTATCTTATTCGTCATTTTCTCATTTGTTTATAGATTTGGAGTTTACTATGCTTGACTAAGATTTACCTCTTCATATTCATTAATTGATTTACTCAAAAAGGTTTCAATATTTTTTTGCCAAATAATTTGGCGCTGTCTGTGAGGATTTCTTAGTCAAAATTCCTAGTCTCCTCTAGATCAAAACTCATAATCATCCACTGAAGAAAGTTGTAAGTAAATCTCACACGCTAATCCAAAGCATGAAGCTATATAGAAGCAGAAGTTACAACCACTGTCTACAAAAAGCTTGCAAAAGAAGATAACGCTGGTTGTGCAAATCTCGCAAGAGGATGGGTGCATCTTATGGAGTGACCCATGCGCCGAATGATCCACGAATGAGCTAAGGCAAACCCAAGCCATGCAGAACCAGGGCATGTTTAAAAGAAAAAGAGAGGAAGAAAAGAAGGCCAAACGCGGTTTCCGAACCCACAAACCACCATTCCATCAATCACTTAAACGTCGGGGTGAGCGAACAGCACTATGAGGCTACCCTCATTCATCAAACCATCAAACCGATGTAAGAAAAATCTCATCTTGGTTCACCGTATGTTGTTTGTTTAAAATGGAACACAAGTGTCGTATGGGCGGGCGAGAAGAGAAGCATACCAACTAGAGAGTAGAGTTATTACAAAATATCCTGAATATCGCCCATCTCAGACACGTCAACCTCTGGAAAATGACATCCCCTACAGCCGCACTCCCTTTCCTATACCCGAGTTTTGTCCTAATTGGGTTCGCTTGGGGAGGTCTTGAATGAGGCAACAAGGGGGCATCATCAAAGAACAGAGGACAGTCTATTGCCCTGTATACTAGTGAGCTCTCCATGCCGAATAACAGGGGGGTTAAAAAGGGAGGTCCCAATACACGCATAAAGCAAAATTAGCAGGATAGCAGTGTTTGGTACTCTCTAGCATCACACTGCTCGATGCACACAAATTAAGCAAACATGGGACTCACCTAGTGAACACACGAGTTGAGAAAAAACTGGGACTCCCCCAGAAGACGTCCAAAACTCTCTAGAAGACTTGGACTAACTACGGGTTAACATTTTGACAAGTTCGAAATAACACCCTTAAGGCTAAGGGCCATCGCCAAAAAAAAAAAAGAGTTTGACATCGATCGAACAACGACGAGTTAATATTTTGACAAGTTCGAAATAACACACTTAAGGCCAAGGGCCATCGCTAAAAAGAAGAGTTCGACCTAGATCGAGCAATGATGGGTTAACATTTTGACAAGTTTGAAATAACACCTTTATGACCAAGGGCCACCGCCAAAAAGAAGATTTCGACCTTGATCGAACAATGAAGGGTTAACATTTCGACAAGTTTGAAATAACATCCTTAAGGCCAAAGGCCATCGCCAAAAAGAAGAGTTCGACCTCGATCGAACAGCGACAAGTTAACATTTCGACAAGTTCGAAATAGCACCCTTAGGGCCAAAGGCCATCGCCAAAAGAAGAGTTCAACGTTGATCGAACAGTGACGGGTTAACATTTCGACAAGTTCGAAATAATACCTTTAAGGCCAAGGGCCATCGCCAAAATGAAGAGTTCGACCTCGATCGAATAGCGACAGGTTAACATCTTGACAAGTTTGAAATAACACCCTTAAAGCTAAGGTCCATTGCCAAAAAGAAGAGTTCGACATTTCAACAAGTTCGAAATAACACCCTTAAGACCAAGGGCCATCGCCCAAAAGAAGAATTCAACCTCGATTGAACAACGACGGGTTAACATTTTGATAAGTTCAAAATTATACCCTTAATACCAAGGGCCATTGCCAAAAACAATAGTTTGACCTCAATCGAACAACGGTGGATAACATTTCAAAAAGTTTAAAATAACACCCTTAAAGTTAAGGGCCATCGCCAAAAAGAAGATGTCGACCTTGATCGAACAATGACGGCTTAGTATTTTGACAAGTTTGAAATAACATCCTTAAGGCCAAGGGCCATCGCCAAAAAGAAGAGTTCGACCTCAATCGAACAGCAACAGTTTATCATTTCAACAAGTTCAAAATAACACCCTTAAGGCCAAGATCCATCGTAAAAAGAAGAGTTCGAACTCGATCGAATAACGATGGGCTAACATTTCGAGAAGTTTGAAATAACACTCTTAAGTTCAGGGGCCATCGCCAAAAAGACAAGTTCAACCTCGATCGAATAGCGACGGGTTAACATTTTGACAAGTTCGAAGTAACACCCTTAAGGCCAAGGTCCATAACCAAGAAAAAGAGTTAGACCTCGATCGAACACCGACGGGTTAACATTTTGACAAGTTCAAAATAACACCCTTAAAGCAAAGGGACATTGCCAAAAAGAAGAGTTCAACCCCGATCGAACAAAGATAGGTCGATATTTCAAGAAGTTCAAAATAATACCTTAAGGCCAAAGGCCATCGCCAAAGAGAAGAGTTCGACTTCGATCAAACAACGATAGGTTAACATTTTGAAAAGTTTGAAATAACACCCTTAAGGCCAAGAGCCATCGCCAAAGAGGACTGGGACTCACGACGGGAGAGAAAAGAGCTTGACACCACTCGAACTGCGATGGGATAATGCTTCAACACAAGTTTGAAAATATCATCCCTACAGCTAAAGTCATCATCAAAATCCTACTCAATCTGTATAATATTGAATTCCCAAAGAATCGGGAATTCACCGCACGAAAATCTACCTCTTTGTGCCAAAATTACTAAAAGCAAAAAGATTAGGAGGCATACAACAATGAAAAATTCCTCTTTATGCAAAGCTACTGCACAAACAGTCGTTGATTACATACAGTTAAAACCAATGAAATCTTAAAAAAAATAAAAAAACAACAGCAACATCAATTCTTTCACTCGGCGTCATCACCATCGTCCTCTTCATCACCCTCTCTAGGAAGTCCTCTATCATCAACACCCTCGTCTACCTCCAATATTTCAGGATCATATCTGCAGTTAACACGAGTCTCTCGTGCCTTTGCCCGTGCTCCTTCATATGCAGCCTCGAAAACATTACCTGCCTCCCATAAACTCTTATATATATATATATCCCGCTGGGCCTCAGCATGAACCTAGAGCTCATGCAAATGATGGGGAACGACAGTAGAGGAATGCTCGACTCAAGCCAATAGTTGCTCCTTTTTAGCCTAAAAGTAACTACTCGATCCCTCAAGTTCGATGCTTCCCGCTCGATCTCACCAATATTCTACTCAAGTCTCGCTTCCCTTAGCATGGCCATCGCCCTTTTTGATTCCTGCTCAAATTGGAGGACACGGATAGTGCTCTCTAGAGCTGCCATCTTTGCCAAATCTACCGACCAGGCGCTCTCGATAATCTACAGTCCGACAATTTTTCTCTTCAGCTCGGCTAATTTTTTCATCCATTTCACGCTCACCACCTCAACCCTAATAGAATTTTGATCCATCTCCATCTGCATTGATTGCAACCTCGCTTGAAGATACTCACACTCTGTGGAAACTCCCTTGCCCACGGGATGGGCCTCCCACATGTACCATTGTACGGATAAGGCCCTCTTCGAACATCCTGACATCATCAGGATCAAGATCGGACTCAGATTTGTAGTTATCAACCATAATGTTTTTCCCCTCTCCATGGCCAAAGAAGAAGCACGACCAGGTACCGAAGATGAAGGCCCATCCAAAGCAGTAACAACGGTCACAGGATTATGACCCCCCATTGTGGCAGGTAGTTGGCCAATCATAGGGGCTTGGATATCCGTCGATGGCGCAGACGCAATGGCTAGCTCTGTTTCAACGCCCACCTCGAACCTTGTCAATGGGAAATCACCCTCTGAACATACTATGGCCGAAGGAGCCATTTCAGTCTCCACTCGCCACCTCTTAGACAGACCCTCCCCTTCCTCATCACTGGAAGATTCCCTTGTTAGGTAAGCGATAGAGGTCATAATCTCATATCGAAGAGAAGCCTCCATGCGTGAGGCTACGACTAAAGACTCAACTGATGCATCCCTCGATCAAGGTCGAGTGGTAGATCCTGAGACGGGGCGAGCGAACAATGTACGCTAGCAAAATTCAAGTAGAGGAGCCCTCGCCCTCCGCACTCTCTCTAACATCAATGAAAGCTATATAAGCAACAAAATCAAATAGTGGAACAAAAAACAAAATTGACATTACTTACTGGTAAGAGACTTGCATCCATATTTCTCATTGAAGGATGACCATGCGCGAACCCCCGCTGTATGAGGAAGGATGGCATTCACCCACTCGCGGATATCATTTCCAGGAGTGGGGGGTAGTTTTGTTGATGCAAAAACAAAAACAATGCAAGTATCGTCCAAAGAAAATCGATCGAACAACACTATGACTAAAAGTAGAGAAACATACGTGCGAAGCTCCACTTCTCGGGGAACCTTGCAGGATTCGCCACAAGGTGCTCGGTCTGCACATAGAAATAGTTATAATAGAAACGATAGTTGGCTCTGGCATCCATCTTTACCACCAAATTCTTTGTCCATCAGTAGCACATTTGACTCATCATACCACGAATGAGTTGAGGAGCAAAGAGATTAAGCATGTGACTCAACGTGACCTCCCGACCGGCAAGCTCCGTGAACTTGAGCAGCATAAGGAACAATTTATACAAGTATGGCAAAAGTTGAGCAAGACACACCTCGTAGAAATGGAAAAAGTCTACCACTAAGGGAGGGAGAGGAAGTGTATACCCGACAATAAAGGGATAAGCTTAGAACGCACAATATCCTAAGTGATCGAAATCTATAATGTCATCTCTCACTGTCGGCAGCATTTCGACATTGTGAGGAATCCCCCATCTAGCTTTCAACTCTACAATCCCCTCATCAATCATAACAGAGGAAGTACGTTCCAGTTCCTTCCCAGCAGGACTATGGAAATTGTTCCATGGCTTCCCAAGGCGAGGCAATATCTCACCCGCCGACGGAACCCCCTCATCTACCACTATATCTACCCCTCTATGGGCAGGAATATCATTTTCCGATGTCGGAGTTGCAGCAGGATTGTCGGCATGGAAAGAATTTCCAGCCATTTGTATCAATTTAACAGGACAAAAGGATAGAAGAAAAAAGAGAGACTGAGATAAAAGTTTCCGTCTTAACGGAGAAAACTAAATATCGGAAGTATTAGAAGAAAGGAAGATTCACAAAGTTCTTTCAACAAAGCCAAGAAAATGTGACAATCGAATGGTGTTTTCGTTCTATTTATAAGAAGCATAAATCCCCCAAGCGTGAAACCCAAGGGTCGCCAATCAAAGTTGATACATACGAACTGTCTAATCCCATGAGAACGTGTGTAATAATGGCAGCAACCACGAATGACACTTCGAGTTAAACGATGCTTTAATTCCATAACGGTCCAAGAGTACCGTAGGAGCGTCGCGCCCTTATCTCAATCTAAGAATCACGAAGGTGTGGACAGTCAGATTTCCCCGAGATGTGTAAATTTATAATCCATCCGCCAGGTCCGACAAAATATGACCCCGATGAACGGAGAGACTAACAGTATTGGTCAAAATCTGACCACTGCGTTCGACCCAACTGGGATCCCGCCCAAGCGGCAAGACAATGAAAGACGTCATAATTTTCTCCAAACCACATGCTCACAGTACCTGCTAATAACAATACTCATGGAACGACAAAAATGGGCATGGTATGAATGTGCATTGACCTAAGAACATGGTAGTGATTTCATGACTATATATAGGGAGGGAACCTTCCTATAAAAGGGGTTTTTTCTCTTTTTCCTCTCCTATGTAATCTTCTGCGCAAAAAGAAGACAAACATTTTTCCATACACTATGTAAACTGATTAACTCCATCGATTGGTAAGAGAAAAAATAAAAAGCATCAGTAAGATTGATCACCTCTATTTTATCTTATTCATCATTTTCTCATTTGCTATAGATCTGGAGCTTATTGTGCTTGACTAAGATTTACCTGTCACACCTCCCTTTTTTACTACTTTTTCGAAGATTAAGTATACCCCATTATTTACTAGTGAACCCCAAGAAGGGATATAATAATAACAACAGGGAAAGAGTATTTCCACTTTAAGGACAATCGGAACTGGATTTATTTAGATTTCAGAGTCGCCACTTGAGAAGATAATGGTGTCCCAAGTCATCGGTTTAATCCCGAATTCGAGGAAATATGACTCTGTTTTAACAGTCTGCGAAACTAGAAATCCGGATAAGGAATTCTGTTAATTCGGGAGAAGGTGTTAGGCACTCCCGAATTCCGTGGTTTTAGCACGGTCGCACAACTGTTGTTTTTGACCTATTTGATTTCTTTATATGCTTTTACAAATGTGAATGTCCCGTTCGGTTATTTTAATGACTTGCGACATCGCGAGAACGCGTTTCAAGTCACACCGCAACCAGTACGCCTGTGACTTTAGTGTGTTTCAGCTTTGCTGCGATTTGAGGTTTGAGTCACATAAATGTGTACTCGTATTAAGGATGTATATTTTAGTCCTGCCTATAATGTCTATGCCTTATTATCTTTAGAAAAGACCGTGAAATTTGCTAAACGGTCCTTCTGAGTCTAACATTTATATTAAAATCCATATGGGGGCCCCGTGTGTCTTTTCATTTTTATACGAGGCTCATCCCTTATTTTTTATAAGTCCAAACTTATCATATACTACATTTGCTATTTCTATTTTTTCTCCTAATTAGAATATAGTTTTGTACTTTTTCTAAATTCATTATTATTATGTCCAGGCCAATTACTTACTACTAGGCCTGGACTTCTGGACTGTGTTAACAGTCCATTATGCGTGAATGGGCTTCTGAAGCCCAGGATATACGAATATCTCCACACACAGACCCAAGGGTGATTTTACTCGAATCTGGGCCTGTATTCATAATCAGGCCTAGAGTAAACAGATGAATTGTAGAACAGGAATGTAATTTCAATACAAAATCAAAACAAACATTCTT
Organism: Nicotiana noctiflora; assembly: GCA_032618575.1. Classification (NCBI taxonomy): domain Eukaryota; kingdom Viridiplantae; phylum Streptophyta; class Magnoliopsida; order Solanales; family Solanaceae; genus Nicotiana; species Nicotiana noctiflora. Next base: position 17,565 of record JASVEL010014088.1, read on the forward strand.
CAAAAAACAGAATAAATCAATAAAATTCATGTTATTTCATAAAGTTCCAGATTACATGTCAATCGATACTAATTACGAATTCTAATAACCAATTGAACACTAACAGGAATTTGGTACTAACACTTTCGTTTCAAGTACTTAAGCAATAATTACAATACTAGCTGAACAAACTCATATTATTATTGATTACAGAATTCTAAATTATACTATAAGTAAATCATTGTTAAATGAAACTAAATAACAAAGCAGTTTAAATTTTATTCACTTATTTCCTTTTATGAACTAATGGATCCTTATTCAGGGTTTAATTAAAAGAGATAGTCAATTACCGGCTCATATATTTATATCAGTTTCATAGGTGAATTAATTTTAGTGCTAATCTGTTTTGAACTTAGATTAAGTGATAGCAATTTCTAATTATGTATTACTACTATGCTGTCTACTCTATTTTTATCTCAACATCATATAAGTGTCAGTTATTAGAATCCATCCTAATGAATTACAGGTGTACTAGAAGATATCAATTACAAACTAAAAGACGTACAGAGGTAAAATCATCTAAATAGCTCATGCGATTTCATTTCTTCAAACAAATGTGTGATTACATCTTCAGGAAATGGAAGTGTACCTGATTCAAAGAGCAATCTATGAGTCTAGGTTTGAGGATGAAGATTAGTCAGCAAAATAGCAGCAACAGAGCAGCAAACAGAATAGCAAACATAATCCCAAATATAACAGTCCAGCAAAATCAATAAGCAGAATCGAAGAGCTCAAGCAGAATCCAAATAAGTTGAAGGATAATAGACTCCAGCAGGAACTCTCAAATCAATACCTAAAGTAATCAGCTTAAAAATCTGGGCCTTAGAGATCAATCTCTATTTCTAAATTTTAGAGCTAGACTCTTCGTAAAATGCAGAACTCCTTTTTAGAATATAATTTCCATCATTAAACCTTTTGTAAAATGCAGAACCTCGAACCCCCTTTTCAGGCTTATTAGAAGCCTGTTTGTATACTGATTTTGGGGTGGAATTGGGGGGGGGGGGAGAATTCAAATAAGTTATTTTCAATTCCCTCCCCTTATTATTTTAATTATTTACATCTTAGTTCCCTAAATGTGTATCGAGATGCCTTCCAGCCCTTACTAGAAGGTTCTAGGAGATTCTTTGGTGTTCTATAAGGGGTATATTACTTGGTTACCCTCACTTGCTATGTTTTATTACAAGACTGCCTTTTCATTATGCCCAATTTGTCCTTTATTTTGTAGGTAATCACAAGAATACTAGGCACTAAAGTCATTTCTAACCCTATAGACTCTATTAAATCTTTAATAGTGCCATTTATTATTTCCTATTATACCCTTACTTTTTTTCTTATTTACCCGACCTACTAAGTTCTTGGCAGACTAGGGTTAAGACTTATTTAACTAAGACCAATTTTTATAACTGTTTTAAGACTTAGCCAGATTTAGACCCCCAAATCCCTTTTCAAATTTAGACCACATCTAACAGACCCCATCCTTATTTAACATATAGCCCTTTATTTAACACAAAGCAACTAACAGAGATAAGTTTTCAAAACTAACCACTTAACACAATCAACATAATAGAGATAGCCACTTTAACGAACAAACTTAGTTCTTTCAGCAATAGCCACATTATTAATCTTTCAGAACTAACCACAAAATCTTTACAACTATAACCCAAATCACAAAAGCATCAAAGATTCAAAATGGTCTTACAAATGAATCAAATAACAAATATAGCCAGTTCATGCTATTTTGCACATATAGCCTTAATTGCAAACCAATTTTCAATCAATTAGAACTCATAGGGAAATTTTGATAATGGTTGAATCCCAATTAATCAAAGCTTAATTTTAGACAAAGCATGATGAACAAATACATAAAAAGCCTATTTAACCATTATTCATACGTAATACACATTAGGAAACCTAAGAACACTTAACAGATTTAGGCATGTGTAACGAAACAGTGGTAGATCTTAAGCATGCAGAAAATATAGGCTCACAAGAACATCAAGAACATATTAAAGAGAAAACATTTTCAGAAGACAGTCAAAGAAAAAGAACATGGATAGTGAAACTTAGCTTTTTCAAGGCTTTCTTTTCCCTTCTATTTTCTTTCTTTCTTTTCTTTCTTTCCTTCTTCTTTATTTCTTCTTTTTCTTTCTTTATTTTCCAGACTCAAAAGTTGCGAAAACTTTTAGTCTTCTGACTGTTGGATTTTTTCCGATGGGGCTTCTTTTTGAGTTTTGGTGGGTAATGGGGTGGTCTGGGGCTTGGTTTAGATGTTCTGAGGTGGGGGTTGTTTTGGGTGCTCGCCGGAGTAGGGTTCTGACGAGCCTTTTTGTTATATTCAACAAGTTCCACCTATATTCGAGATCAGCCACCTATATGAGGTGAAAGATCTTATCAAGACGGTCCTATGGTGTTAAGCTCGAAGGTTGGTTCATAGATTTGAGGTCACCGGCTAGGGTTCCGGCGACCGTATTTCAAGAAAAAAGGGGATTTTTTGGTTTTTCTAGGGTTTATATGGTAGTTGTAGTGTTTGGTGGCTAAGGGTGAGGTGTTTGGTGGCTACTTGAGTCGGAGATGATGGTGGTGCAAGGCCAGTCTCCATGGGAGACTAAGGAAGAAGGAGACAGGCGGGGAGGCGGCTAGGGTTAATAGTGTTATACGAATGAGAGGGTATGTATCGATTTGAACGGAGATGAGCATTTATATACTCCCCTGATCTCGTGTAATCCTGGCCTTTGGATCAACCAAGATCAATGGCCAGGATCTTTTCTATTAAAACGGTGTCGTTCGATTAAATGAGAGATTTGTTTATGTTCGTTAGATGTTTATTTTGAATGGCCAAGATCAATTACTTGTACAACGTCGTTTAACTCTTAATGAGATCCAATGCCATCCATTTGATTATTCTTTTGGATGTCCCAGATTGCTCTTTTATACGGTGTCGTTTGGTCTTCAATTGAACCGCCTCATCTGGCTTGTTGGATTGATTTCATCAACGGTTAAGATTTAATTGGCCTATACGCCGTCGTTTGGCTAAAGGCTTAGACTGGCCGGTCTTTTGACCTTGGGCCTGACCTATGAGAATTACATTTGTGCTAATTGCTTTGTATATTTTGGCCCAATTTTTTTGTCTTTGTATTTTATCTTTGTATTTTAATTATTTTGTGGTATTTTCTTTTGTATTTCATTTTTTCCTTTTTGTATTTGTTTTCAATTATTATACTTCTATTTTTTCCATATTGTTTTGGTATTTTATGATATTTTTGCCATTTTCTTTTGTTTTTCCGGTATTTTGTATTTTTGTTGATTTTTCTAAATTTTCATATTTTTGTGATATTTTCTAATTGATTCCTTTGTAATTTTAATTTCACATTTACTTTAAAAACAAACACACAAGTATTTCGATTAAAATACACAATTGCACACCAAAAACTATTTTTGTGTTTATTTATATATTTATATTGGAATTTATTTGCTTAGGGCAAAAATCACGTGCTCACAGCTGCCCCTATTTGCTCGGGAACACAAAGACTTTCAGTGCAAAGATAAGTGAGCAATAATGAGAGATTTTTTCCCATTGGCATATTCCGTAAGAAGCATTTTTGGAAAACTTTTGACCGCACCATGTTTCAGAGGTTGCCTACATATCCTGGGCTAAACAAGAATCAGGTCAGTGTAGTTCGGGAAGGTCTGGTAGTTTGAAACTACCAAGACTTGCTGTTGCTACTGTTGTTTCTATAATCACTGTCTAACTCTTTATTACATAGGGATAAAAATGAAAATAAAGAAGTTACTCTAAACTATGATCTTATGAATTACAAGAGAATCCTATCTATGACTTGTCTTCTTGCATTGTCTTGCTTTTCCGTATCACATGTTGCTCTTTATTTACATCCTTCTTTTTTTTGGATTTTTGATTATTTCTTGTTTCTGATATACTGCTTCCATTCTTTCGTGTGACTTCCAAATATGCTCCTTGCTTCCAGGTGGATAACTGTTTAAAAATAAAACAAAGAAAACTTTTTCCTCTACCCCAGTGTGAGGCTTTCCATGTGTTATGGTGTTACTTTTGTTATAAAAGATAATAAAAATGCTAAAAAGTATTCCCTCGTTATACAGGTGGGCACCTGAACAGAAATTAAAATGCGAAAAAGTATTCCCTCGTTATACAGGTGGGCGCTTGAACAGAAATTAAAATGCTGAAAAGTATTCCCTTGTTATACAGGTTAAAATGCTGAAAAGTATTCCCTCGTTATACAGGTGGCCGCCTGAACAGAAATTAAAATGCTGAAAAGTATTCCCTTGTTAGACATGTGGGCGCCTGAACAAAAATTTAAAATGCATAAAAATATTCCCTCATTATCCAGGTGGGCGCCTGATGCATGAAATAAAAATGCAGAAAATATTCCCTCGTTATCCAGATGGGCGACTGATGCATGAAATGAAAATGCAGAAAAATATTCCCTCATTATCCAGGTGGGCGCCCTGATGCATGAAATGAAAATGCAGAAAACTATTCCCTCGCTATCCAGATGGGCGCCCGATGCATGAAATAAAAATGCTGAAAAATATTCCCTCGTTATCCAGGTGGGCGCCTGATGCATGAAATGAAAATGCAGAAAAATATTCCCTCATTATCCAGGTGGGCGCCTGATGCATGAAATAAAAATGCAGAAAAATATTCTCTCGGTTTGATAACTGGGGTGTGAATTTTGAAAAGACAATACCTCCCTTGCTGTTTGGGTAGGTTTCTTGATAACTGAGTCCTCCATTGTGGATTTCCTCCTTTTATTGCTGTTTTTCTTTTTTGATGTGTTCTCCCACATTGGTCACATTCACTTTAAAGTGATTAGTGAGAATTTGAATCTTTTGTCCCTGTCTAAATCAGCGAACAATCATATTAGTTATAAAATGATGGTTAGCAACTGGCATTCTTGTTGGCCCTGCTTCCATCGTCTGCCTCTTCTTGTTTCATCCTGCTTTGCATCTCATTGCCATGTTTTTCTCGATTTTCTCTTGCACTCCTCTTTTGCTTTTCTCCTTTGTATCTTTTCCTTTCATTTTCCTTCGGCTTTGATTGCCATCCATTTTTTTATTTTTTCCTTTGACCCAGTGTTATTATGTCTCTTAACATGAGAAGCTGGTAGTTAGCTTTCAACTGGCAACTGGTTTTGATCAATGAAATGAAAAAATATGAATTTGAAGGGGTAAGGGTATTTTGAAGTAAAGACAGAACTTATCTGGGTATGACGGGTGATTCCTTTGACCATGTCATGTATTTAAATACCGATCCAGACTGTCCAATCGAATCATTGCTGTCTTGATTTCATATTTTCCTTCAACCCAAACCTTTCTTATTATTATTATTATTATTATTATTATTATTATTATTATTATTATTATTATTTGTTGTTTTCCTTCTTTCATCAAAATATTCCTCACTTTCGCCTTATGGTGCACGTTAGGGTTTTCACCGATAAGACTTTCTCATTTATTCTTCTCTCATCTCACATATGCCTTCTGGTGCCCGTTAGGGTTTTCACCAATAAGACTATCTCATTTTTATTTTTCTTTATCTCACATTCGCCTTATGGTTCCCGTTAGGGTTTTCACCAATAAGACTCGCTCATTTTTATTTTTCTTTATCTTGTTTTTGAACCTCCGGGTATTGTCCATGCCATGTTTCTCCTTATTCTTATTGTATCATCATTTTCTTGAAATTAATCAGAAGGTCTTTCTTTGGACTGTAATGTGGCTTTTGGATAGGTTTTAGAAAGAAAGGTATAAAGGCTCAAAATTTATATGAGGGTTCAAAATATTTACAACTCTCGGAATTAAAAACATAACTTCTGCCAAGTTTCGACATTTGGGGAATCTTGGATTTTATTTTTGTCGTGACTGAACCTCGCTGAGGCTACCTACGTACCCTTTCGGGACCAAGTCAAACGTAGTTCATACCCTAAGGTTCAATCGTCTTTTGACTTTTTCGCGATTTTCTTTTGTATACTCTTTTTTTTCATCATCATTTTTCTTTCATTTTCTTCATTCTCATTTTCTCATTCTCTTTTTTTTCATTTCTTATTCATAATTGATTCCGAGAGAGGGATATGAAAGAATAATGCAGTAAGGCTCAACAGGGGTATCAATGGATAAAGTGTTTGGATAGAGAATAAAATGCCTTCATCATTTCAACTTCAAAATTATGACAAATACAATTGTACATATGAAAAAGGAATCATACATAATATCTCTTGACTGCATCCGAGTTGATAGCAGTCTCTACACATTTTCCTTCAACATCTATTAAATATAAAGCTCCGTTGGACAATACCCGTGACACCATGAACGGCCCTTGCCAATTAGGTGCAAATTTTCCTTTTGCTTCGGACCAGTGAGGCAAAATACGTCTTAGCCCCAACTGTGCAACTTTGAATTTCCGTGGACGTACTTTCTTGTTGTATGCTCTGGCCATCCTCCGCTGATATAACTGTCCGTGGAAAACTGCCGCTAGCCTTTTCTCATCAATCAAGCTCGATTGTTCCAGCCGAGCTTTTACCCATTCATCATCATCAATTTCAGCCTCAGCTATGATCCGAAGTGAAGGTATTTCAATTTCTGCGGGTATGACTGCCTTTGTTCTGTAAACAAATGAGTGAGGTGTTGCACCAATTGAAGTACGTACAGTTGTACGATAACCCATGAGAGCAAATGGTAGTTTTTCATGCCACTGTCTTAACTCTTCCACCATTTTCCTGAGAATCTTCTTAATATTCTTATTCGCAGCCTCCACTTCTCCATTCGCTTTAGGCCTATAAGATGTAGAGTTACAGTGCAGGATTTTGAACTTTTGACATGCTTCTGCCATGTGGTGGCTATTCAGATTTGCCCCATTGTCTGTGATAATTACCTTAGGAATTCCAAAGAGACAAATGATATTTGTATGCACGAAATCCACTACCGCCTTCTTTGTCACCGCTTTAAATGTCTTCGCCTCCACCCATTTAGTGAAATAATCAATTGCTACCAAGATAAATCTGTGCCCATTAAATGCTGCAGGCTCTATTGGTTCAATTACATCCATGCCCCATGCGACAAATGGCCATGGTGCTGACATTGTATGCAACTCTGTAACGACCCAATCGGTCGTTTTGAGATACGGCGCGTCATTCAGCAGTTTGAGGCCATGAGAAACTTCATCTCAAGTATATTGACTTGTGTGTATGGTCAGAATTAAAATTAAGAAGTTTGGAGTCAAATTTAAATGAAAATTCTCATTTCCAAAGCTTAAAATTGAAGAAATGAACTAGGATTGGAATTTTGAGTATACGACCTCTGAATTGAGATTTGAAGGTTCCAACAGGTTCATATGATGATTTCGGACTTGGCGTATGCCTGGATCGGGTTTTGGATAACCCGGGAGCGTTTTGGCGCATATTATGGAAGATAGCATTTTAGAAGAAATTGCATCAATTTGGCTTAAAATGCATTTTAGTGTTATTGATGTCCGTTTGGGATTCCGAGACTAGGAGTAGCTCCGTATGGTTATTCCGGATTTGGGAGCGCGATCGGAAGTGAATTCGGAGGTCCGTGGGTCATTTTGGAGTCGTTTGGCTAAAGATAGAAAATTGAAGGTTTTTGAGAAAATTTGACCGGAAGTGGAAATTTTGATATCGGACTCAAAATGCAAATCTTATGGTTCGGATAGCTTCGTTAGGTGATTTGGGACTTAGGAGTGTGTCCGGAATATTTTTGTGATGATCGGTGTAGAATTAAGCTTGAATTGGCAAAGTTAGTATTTTGGCGAATTTCGGTTGATAGGTGAGATTTTGATTCGAGGGTCAGAATGGAATTCCGAAAGTTTCTGTAGCTTCGATATATCATTTTGGACGTGTGCGCAAAATTTGAAGTCAATCGGATGCGATTTGATAGGTTTCGACATCGGAAATAGGAGTTGGAAACTTTAAAGTTCATAAAGCTTGAATCGGGGTGTAATTCTTGGTTTTAGAGTTGTTTGATGTGGTTTGAGGCCTCGAGCAAGTCCGTAATGTGTTTTGGGGTTGGTTGGTATGATTGATTGGGGTCCGGGGGCCTCGGGTGTGTTTCGGGTTGTGATCACGCTCTTATTTGATGTTTCAACCTTTGCTTCTTTGAACATAAAGGGGTACCATATTAGGTAAATGTTCTCCAAATTCAGTTTTTTTGAACCATTAGATCCGTATCGTAATTTCGGAGCCATAGCAAAAAGAATCGTCGAATTTGGACATCGTATGAGGAAGTTATGCTCATTTCCGTGCCGAGGAAAAGTGCTGGTGTCTGTCAAAACCGCAGAAGCGGAATTTGACCGCGGATGCGGAACCGCAAAAGCGGAAATAGAACCGCAAAAGCGGTCCCGCCTATGCGAAACTTATCCGCAAAAGCGAAAATAGGCCTGGTTAGTGTTTAAAACCGAGAAGTTTAGTATTTTGGGCATATCTTGAGTTCTAGAGCTCCGATTTAGGTGATTTTCGCGGTATTGTTCTCGTCTCATCAAGGAGGTAAATATAAGAACTTTATTTTGATGTTTCTCCATGACTATTTCACTGTTAATGGAGGATTAATGGAGGGTTTGAGCCCTAGGCCTAAATTTTAGGAAATCTTTGATTTGAATGGGCAAACGGAGTTCGATTTTGATAAATTTTATATGCACGGACTCGTGTTGAGATAAGGAACCTGAATATATAACTTTCGTAATTTTTCGAGAAGCGTACCGAAAGTCGGGTTTTGGCAACTTGTGGGTTTTGGTGTATTTTGAATTGTTTTGGTTGGGTAATGCCCAATTGGCCTATTTTGATGTGATTCTATTAATTTTTATCAGATACTATGCCTGTGGAGGTCGACATTCACGGCAAGAGAGTTGTCTCTTAGCGGTTTTGTACCGGAGTCGGGGTAAGTGGCTTGTCTAACCTCGTGTGGGGGAACTTTCACCCCTAGGATATTATGTGATAGTTTAAATGCCTTGTACGCGAGGTGACGGGCGTGTACATGCGCCGGTTGTTGTAACACACACTCTACTTGAATTGTCCGATTAGTGATATTCCTGCTCTTAGGTGATAAAAGCGTTACTTTACCCGGTATTAGTTAGAAAAGCATGATTAGCTAGGATTCAACATGTTTAATTGCCTAGTTGACTTACTTGAACTTCTTGATAAATAGTTGGCACTAGCTTCGGTGAAGTTGTAATTAAACATATTATACTCTCCCCGTGTGTTTTCTTTATTTGATGTGTTGGTGGACTGCGGGTTCAATTCCCGGAGACCCAGGGCTGTGGTTTCGATTCCCAGAGACCCGGCGTGATATTGGTAGGGACTACGGGTTCGATTCCCGAGATCTCGAGTTATTGGTAGGGACTACGGGTTCGATTCCCGAGATCCCGAGTTATTGGTACGGACTACGGGTTCGATTCCCGAGATCCTAAGTTATTGGTAGAGACTACGGGTTCGATTCCCGAGATCCCGAGTTATTGGTAGGGACTACGAGTTCGATTCCCGAGATCCCGAGTTATTGGTAGGGACTACGGGTTCGATTCCCGAGATCCTGAGTTATTGGTAGGGACTACGGGTTCGATTCCCGAGATCCTGAGTTATTGGTAGGGACTACGGGTTCGATTCCCGAGATCCTGAGTTATTGGTAGGGACTACGGGTTCGATTCCCGAGATCTTGAGTTATTGGTAAGGACTACGGGTTCGATTCCCGAGATCCTGAGATATTGTTAGGGACTACGGGTTCGATTCCCGGAGATCCTGAGTTATTGATTATTTATTGAGACATGGGTTGCGGGTTCGATTCCCGGAGACCCAGAGGTACTGTCAATGGGACGGTGGGTCCGATTCCCACAGGTCCTGGACGTGTTTTATTAAGTTGGTTATTTGTTGTTAGCTTAATTGTAGACGGTTGCATTAATCATTTTATTGTTGTTATTGCGGGAGTTATTATCATTTAAACTGTTTATTATTGTTATCATCACTATATTATTGTTTCTCAGTAGGGCCCTGACCTTCCTCGTCACTACTCCATCGAGGTTAGGCTTGGCACTTACCTGAGTACCGCCGTGGTGTACTCATGCTACTCTTCTGCACACTTTTGTTGTGCAGATCCAGGTACATCGGGACAGGCTCATATTAGGTGATTCAGCAGCATTTTGGGAGACCTCGAGGTATGATCTGCTACGTCCGCGGATCCGGAGGCCTTCTTTCTATTCTGATAGTATTAGTAGACGTTTTCTCTCATGTCTTTGTTAGATACTCTTCACACATAGAGCCACAGTTGTATTCTCTCTTTTAGTCTGTGTTGCCCGTGGGATTCCGGGTCTTGGTGGTGTTTTATACAGTGTGTTGACAAGTGTATGTGCCAAGCGGCACGGATTACATTCCTATTTATATTGTTTTTCCGCTATTTCTTGTTTAAAGTTCATAAACTTGTATATTCCGCAACGTGTTAGGCTTACGTAGTCGTGGGGACTGGGTGCCATCACGACATGTTCACGATTGGTGAACTAGGGTCGTGACAAGTTGGTATCAGAGCTCTAGGTTCGTAGGAGTCACGGGACACGGACCGATTACTTAGATTCTCGCTGATCGATACGGAGACGTCTGTATTTATCTACGAGGGGCTATGAAACTGTTTAGGAAACTCTTCAATTCTTTGAATTCCTTATCGTGCGCCATTTATTCAGTTAGAGCCTATGTCATATGTTCTTTTGCATCCACTCGTGTATTGAAGTTGCGCACTCGGTATCAAGTATGCGCCGACGGTTCGTGATGCTGCAGAGGGATTTCAAGGGAGTCAAGAATTTACTCAACCATTGTTACCGCGTGTCATCCATATCGATAATGCAAGAGAATTGAGAGATCTTCAATTGTACACATGGGGGTTCACTAGATTCCGACATTCGATTGATAAGTTCGGTCTTGAGAAGACTTACTTAACTACCAAATCGTCACAACAATGGTAAAAATCACAAGGTGGATGTAGATCTAAAGATAGTTGGTGGTAATAAAGACTATATGGTTCACATGAGATATCTATTTTGCGAAGGATTCAGACAGCAGAGATACTGGGGGGAAATGAGTTTAACTGTCTTAAGAAGGACATGTACCAAACGAATGTCTTTGGCTTGTCTTATGATGAAAACGTACGAATGTTAAAGGCTAGTATCATGGATTAGCAAGATGTATCTTAAGGCTTCGTGTCAAGTGAAAGGATTTCACTATCAACGATCTAATTATAGGTCATGTGTCATATCAGATTTGGCCTGCGATGTATTTAGGTGTTATTCCAAAGTTCTTGAAAACTTGCGGATGGGCAAGAGTTGAGGCTCGTATGGTATAATGTTGGGACTTTATATGTTCCTGTGTCCCTAATAAACTCTGCATTTTATTATCAGCGGGGAAATATTTGACAAAGGCTACATGGTGCTTCGTGGGCGTGTGAGAATCATAGTATGTTTTAAGATGTTGTTGGTAGAGAATGCTCGGTGCATGGAGCGAGAAGATGTTTGGTTGTATTGGGATGAGGTCATACCCTATGATGTTAGGGTGCTAATAGAGCACATGTGGTTATATTCGTTGGATCAAGTCAGCTGCAGCTGAATAATAGTAAATGACTCGAGGGAATGGTTCTAATGTGTTCGAGAGTCGTGTAATAGTGGCTTTGGGCTAAGTGGGAGAGTCCCACCACTTAAGATTGGGTTGCATGGTTAATTACCTGTGTGAATTCTAGATATTAGCGTTTTAATGGAGTATTACAGCTACGGAAAAAGACCATGAGTGGTAATTTAAGTATATGAATTGTTGAATGCATGTTATGGTTAGCCTTACTGGCTCATGTTCAAACTTGAGGGAAAAATTTATGATTTATGCCTCGTATAGGTGCAGGCTTCGCGGGAAGTGATTCCGTTGGGTGCTTTATCGAGAGGGTATTCATATGTTATAAAGAAATTCAGTAGAGTTGGTTGCGTACTGGGGCAAGTTAGAACCGGATGGCTCTCAATAGCGGTCCTAGTGAATTCAAGAGGTAAAGTGTGGTGCCTGATAATTCCGAGTCTATAAGTACAGTTGAGGCTCAAGCTTTTGAAGCAACTTATGAAGAAAGGCACAAAACGATCTATGATGTTTTGACTTGTGGTGTAGTATTTGAGAGACATGAAATGGTCGTCGTTCTTGAGATAGCATGGCCTCATGATTTAAGGTCACTCGGGGTAAGTGCGGTTGGAATAAGTTAGGTATTGAAGGAAGATATTAACATTTCTAAGGCAATCGGGGATAACCTGGAAGGAAGTAGATTGATCAGCCATAGTTGAGTTGGCGTATTGGTGTCAATGATCGATTCATGCAACGTGATCGAATTATGCATGTGATTTGTGGCGGTGCATTTGAGACTTGTCGGCCGCAGTGATTGATGTAATTCTGAAGTATTCTTCTGTTAAGGGCCTGTTATGAGTAGGCAGATCTCGGAAAGGGTTATGGTGGCTTGGACCACTACTTAGAGATTGGCATATTCAACGGTTATGAGAACTCACTATGTGTTGCTATAGTTCTCCTAAAATGAGTTAAATGGAAGGTCTTATGTGATGAAGTATTAGCCTATCGTCAGTTCTAGAGCTATGATGGAAATTGTGTCTATCGTATATCAGCACGTGGGGTGCAGCGAGTAGTATGAAATTTGAAGTAAGGACCAAGGTCACAGTTTGGTCAATGAATGTGATATAAAGAGCTCGGATGAGCAGGGAAAGAGTGTCACTATTTGAGTAAGATGGGTATTAGCATCAGTATCATTTGAGGTCGGTGTTCTATGAGAAAGGCTTTGCATCCCGGTTAGGGATTCCTGATCGCTTTTCGGTGTTAGTGCAGCCGGTGGGTTGAATGTGCAGGCCCGTTTAATTATTCGGAAGATGGTGGGAGCTTGACCCACAAGAAGATTGTATAGGTGTGACTTGTAGTCACTTGATTGGTTAGAAATTTAAACCAAGAATGAGGATTTTGGTTATATCATCCATTTGAGAACTTATGTCTGGAGGGCACTCTGCTTATTGGGTTATAGACCTGTGAAATATTATTGACTTAGCTTGGCACGACCAGGATAGACTTAAGGTCGGTGGATAGATTTAAATGTGGAAGTGAGCCTTGCGTCAGGCCGATTATGTTTCTTCAAGCAATGCGCCCTTTATGGAGGGATAGTCGCGGTCTTATTTCGCGGTTAGTTAATTCATGTAAAGATATATTGCGCCGTATGAGTTGTGAGACGGCTTGGTAAGTCCCTTATGTGTTGAGGTTCCGCTCAGCGGTGATGTTATATGAGCATGATGGCTCTTGAGACTCAGATCTTATATCGCACCTCAGTTGTACTTGAGTTTGTAGCCTATAGCGCTATATGTTTCATTGTGTCTGATATCATGCACCTTAGTATACTTATGATCGATATTCAGCATTTTAATGTGATGAGCTATTCAGCTCGACGTATGGCTCCTTGTGTGAGTTTTATGCAGGGATCGGGTGGCACGCCGCCATGGTTATATTGTTTGGATCGTGTGGCACGCCGCCATAGTTATATTGTTTGGATCGTGTGGCACGCCGCCATGGTTATATTGTTTGGATCGGGTGGCACGCCGCCATGGTTATATTGTTTGGATCGGGTGGCACGCCGCCATGGGTATATTGTTGGGATCGGGTTGCACGCCGCAACATTGTGATGTTTATTTCAGTGTCCATAATTGCTTTTATGTGTTCTGTTTCCTATTTTTCTGAGGAAGTCCATATTAGTGTGAGAGTTGAATAGTTCTCTCTAGTGTTCGCCTTCCTTTTGTATTACATACGAATTAGTAGCCTACTGGCACATTGTGTCATCTTGCAGGACTTTTGATTATGTCTGAGGTGGCTTATCGCCTGAGCAGTTCGTACTGGGTGAGATGAGGTTATGGGATTTGGGGTCAGTGCAAACTGATTATATGAAGTATATTATAGAGGAAAATAACATTCTCTGGTTTAGGACAAGGTAATGGATCTTGTTAGAAGTATAGACTGAATGATTTGTTGACTTGGCAACTAAATATGAATTCCTGCACATCTCTTCCGTCGTATCGGTGTTGTAAAAGCTAGAGCAAGACCCATGTAGGTCATGAGATGCAATGAGAGCATCAAATTTGTGGAATTTCGACTATTATATTTAAAGAATATTATTGTGGTCCCATGAGTAAAGTGATGCAAAGTGTGAATTCAACAAAGTTATGCAGTCATGTATGGGTACAACGTGTGAAGAATGATATTGTGGTCGTATGATGGAAACATGCTAGGCAAGAAATTCCGGATGTTGGAATTGGGTCTAATGGCTTATTTACTCGAATAAAGGAGTATATCTATAGAGTTATCGAGCTAATGTGCTCAAATGAGTTGTGGAAGCACAGGAAGTTGCATGAGATGTTAAACTAGTGATTTTAGACTACTTCAGTGTAGTTCTCAGCACGTTCGAGGACGAACGTATGTTTAAGTGGGGGAGAATGTAACGACCCAATCGGTCGTTTTGAGATACGGCGCGTCATTCAGCAGTTTGAGGCCATGAGAAACTTCATCTCAAGTATATTGACTTGTGTGTATGGTCGGAATTAAAATTCAAGAAGTTTGGAGTCAAATTTAAATGAAAATTCTCATTTCCAAAGCTTAAAATTGAAGAAATGAACTAGGATTGGAATTTTGAGTATACGACCTCCGGAATTGAGATTTGAAGGTTCCAACAGGTTCATATGATGATTTCGGACTTGGGCGTATGCCTGGATCGGGTTTTGGATAACCCGGGAGCGTTTTGGCGCATATTATGGAAGATAGCATTTTAGAAGAAATTGCATCAATTTGGCTTAAAATGCATTTTAGTGTTATTGATGTCCGTTTGGGATTCCGAGACTAGGAGTAGCTCCGTATGGTTATTCGGATTTGGGAGCGCGATCGGAAGTGAATTCGGAGGTCCGTGGGTCATTTTGGAGTCGTTTGGCTAAAGATAGAAAATTGAAGGTTTTTGAGAAAATTTGACCGGAAGTGGAAATTTTGATATCGGACTCAAAATGCAAATCTTATGGTTCGGATAGCTTCGTTAGGTGATTTGGGACTTAGGAGTGTGTCCGGAATATTTTTGTGATGATCGGTGTAGAATTAAGCTTGAATTGGCAAAGTTAGTATTTTGGCGAATTTCGGTTGATAGGTGAGATTTTGATTCGAGGGTCAGAATGGAATTCCGAAAGTTTCTGTAGCTTCGATATATCATTTTGGACGTGTGCGCAAAATTTGAAGTCAATCGGATGCGATTTGATAGGTTTCGACATCGGAAATAGGAGTTGGAAACTTTAAAGTTCATAAAGCTTGAATCGGGGTGTAATTCTTGGTTTTAGAGTTGTTTGATGTGGTTTGAGGCCTCGAGCAAGTCCGTAATGTGTTTTGGGGTTGGTTGGTATGATTGATTGGGGTCCCGGGGCCTCGGGTGTGTTTCGGGTTGTGATCACGCTCTTATTTGATGTTTCAACCTTTGCTTCTTTGAACATAAAGGGGTACCATATTAGGTAAATGTTCTCCAAATTCAGTTTTGTTTGAACCATTAGATCCGTATCGTAATTTCGGAGCCATAGCAAAAAGAATCGTCGAATTTGGACATCGTATGAGGAAGTTATGCTCATTTCCGTGCCGAGGAAAAGTGCTGGTGTCTGTCAGAACCGCAGAAGCGGAATTTGACCGCGGATGCGGAACCGCAAAAGCGGAAATAGAACCGCAAAAGCGGTCCCGCCTATGCGGAAATTATCCGCAAAAGCGAAAATAGGCCTGGTTAGTGTTTAAAATCGAGAAGTTTAGTATTTTGGGCATATCTTGAGTTCTAGAGCTCCGATTTAGGTGATTTTCGCGGTATTGTTCTCGTCTCATCAAGGAGGTAAATATAAGAACTTTATTTTGATGTTTCTCCATGACTATTTCACTGTTAATGGAGGATTAATGGAGGGTTTGAGCCCTAGGCCTAAATTTTAGGAAATCTTTGATTTGAATGGGCAAACGGAGTTCGATTTTGATAAATTTTATATGCACGGACTCGTGTTGAGATAAGGAACCTGAATATATAACTTTCGTAATTTTTCGAGAAGCGTACCGAAAGTCAGGTTTTGGCAACTTGTGGGTTTTGGTGTATTTTGAATTGTTTTGGTTGGGTAATGCCCAATTGGCCTATTTTGATGTGATTCTATTAATTTTTATCAGATACTATGCCTGTGGAGGTCGACATTCACGACAAGAGAGTTGTCTCTTAGCGGTTTTGTACCGGAGTCGAGGTAAGTGGCTTGTCTAACCTCGTGTGGGGGAACTTTCACCCCTAGGATATTATGTGATAGTTTAAATGCCTTGTACGCGAGGTGACGGCGTGTACATGCGCTGGTTGTTGTAACACACACTTTACTTGAATTGTCTGATCAGTGATATTCCTGCTCTTAGGTGATAAAAGCGTTACTTTACCCGGTATTAGTTAGAAAAGCATGATTAGCTAGGATTCAACATGTTTAATTGCCTAGTTGACTTACTTGAACTTCTTGATAAATAGTTGGCACTAGCTTCGGTGAAGTTGTAATTAAACATATTATACTCTCCCCGTGTGTTTTCTTTATTTGATGTGTTGGTGGACTGCGGGTTCAATTCCCGGATATCACAGGGCTGTGGGTTCGATTCCCAGAGACCCGAAGTGATATTTGTAGGGACTGCGGGTTCGATTCCCGAGATCCTGAGTTACTTGTAGGGACTATGGGTTCGATTCCCGAGATCCTGAGTTATTGGTAGGGACTGCGGGTTCGATTCCCGAGATCCTGAGTTATTGGTAGGGACTACGGGTTCGATTCCCGAGATCCTGAGTTATTGGTAGGGACTACGAGTTCGATTCCCGAGATCCTGAGTTATTGGTAGGGACTACGGGTTCGATTCCCGAGATCCTGAGTTATTGGTAGGGACTACGGGTTCGATTCCCGAGATCCTGAGTTATTGGTAGGGACTACGGGTTCGATTCCCGAGATCCTGAGTTATTGGTAGGGACTACGGGTTCGATTCCCGAGATCCCGAGTTATTGGTAGGGACTACGGGTTCGATTCCCGAGATCCTGAGTTATTGGTAGGGACTACGGGTTCGATTCCCGAGATCCTGAGTTATTGGTAGGGACTGCGGGTTCGATTCCCGGAGATCCCGAGTTATTGATTATTTATTGAGACATGGGCTGCGGGTTCGATTCCCGGAGACCCAGAGGTACTGTCAATGGGACGGTGGGTCCGATTCCCACAGGTCCTGGACGTGTTTTATTAAGTTGGTTATTTGTTGTTAGCTTAATTGTAGACGGTTGCATTAATCATTTTATTGTTGTTATTGCGGGAGTTATTATCATTTAAACTGTTTATTATTGTTATCATCACTATATTATTGTTTCTCAGTAGGGCCCTGACCTTCCTCGTCACTACTCCATCGAGGTTAGGCTTGGCACTTACCTGAGTACCGCCGTGGTGTACTCATGCTACTCTTCTGCACACTTTTGTTGTGCAGATCCAGGTACATCGGGACAAGCTCATATTAGGTGATTCAGCAGCATTTTGGGAGACCTCGAGGTATGATCTGCTACGTCCGCGGATTCGGAGGCCTTCTTTCTATTCTGATAGTATTAGTAGACGTTTTCTCTCATGTCTTTGTTAGATACTCTTCACACATAGAGCCACAGTTGTATTCTCTCTTTTAGTCTGTGTTGCCCGTGGGATTCCGGGTCTTGGTGGTGTTTTATACAGTGTGTTGACAAGTGTATGTGCCAAGCGGCACGGATTACATTCCTATTTATATTGTTTTTCCGCTATTTCTTGTTTAAAGTTCATAAACTTGTATATTCCGCAACGTGTTAGGCTTACGTAGTCGTGGGGACTGGGTGCCATCACGACATGTTCACGATTGGTGAACTAGGGTCGTGCTTCTTGAATTTTAATTCTGACCATACACACAAGTCAATATACTTGAGATGAAGTTTCTCATGGCCTCAAACTGCTGAATGACGCGCCGTATCTCAAAACGACCGATTGGGTCGTTACAAACTCATAGGGTTGAGAGTGAATCGAATCTCCGTGTATCTGACATTGGTGGCATTTTCGCACATATCTAATGCAATCACGCTCCATGGTGAGCCAATAATATCCTGCTCTTAGTATTTTCTTGGCCAAAATATATCCGCTCATATGAGGTCCGCAAGCTCCTGCATGTATTTCAGCCATAATTGTGTCAGCTTACTGTGTGCATCTATATATCTCAATAGACCCAAATCTGGTGTTCTTTTGTATACAACTCCTCCACTAAGGAAAACTCCATTTGTTAATCGCCTTATAGACCTTTTCTATTTCCCTGTGGCCTGCTCTGGGTACACTCACGTCCTCAAATATTCTCTGATATCATGATACCACGGCTCACCATCAAGTTTTCTTCCACAGCGAAATAATATGCATTTTGATCACGAACTTGTATCTGTAGTGGATCTATGTAAGCTTTATCTGGATGGTGCAACATGGATGATAATGTGGCTAGAGCATCTACTACTTTGTTGTGCATTCTTGGGATGTGCTTGAACTCTATAGATTGAAATCTCTGAGACAATTCATGCAGACACTGTCGATAAGGTATCAGTTTCAAATCCCTTGTCTCCCATTCTCATTGAATCTGATGTATCAAAAGATCCGAGTCACCCATGACCAAAATCTCTTAAACACCCATGTCTATTGCCATTCTCAATCCCAATATGCATGCTTCATACTCGGCCATGTTATTAGTACAGAAAAATCGAAGTTGAGCGGTAACAGGATAATGCTGACCCGTTTTTGAGATGACTACTGCTCCAATTCCAATTCCCTTACTGTTGACGGCCCCATCAAAGTACATTCTCCAGCCTGGCTTATCAAATTGCTCTACTTATTTAATATTCATTGTCTCCTCATCAGGAAAATATGTCTTTAATGGTTCATACTCATCATCGATCGGATTTTATGCTAAATGGTCAGCGATTGCTTGTGCCTTCATTGCAATGTGAGTTACATAAATGATATCAAACTCTGTAAGTAGAATTTGCCATTTAGCGAGCCATCCTGTGGGCATAGGCTTCTAGAATATATACTTTAGTGGATCCAACCGAGATATCAGATAAGTAGTATAAGCCGACAAGTAGTGTTTCAACTTTTGCGCAACCCATGTTAAAGCACAACATGTTCTCTCCAACTGAGTGTATTTTACCTCGTAAGATGTAAACTTCTTACTAAGATAATATATTGATTGCTCTTTCTTCCCTGTTTCGTCATGCTGCCCTAGTACACAGCCACAAGAATTATCCAATACAGTCAGATAAAGGATCAGAGGTCTTCCCGATTCTGTAGGAACCAATATAGGAGGATTAACCAGATATTCCTTAATTTTCTCAAATGCTTCTTGACATTCATCAGTCCAATTCACCGTAGCATCTTTCTTCAATAATTTGAAAATGGGCTCACAAGTCGACGTTAACTGAGTAATAAATCTGCTAATATAATTCAACCTGCCCAATAAACTCATAACTTTTTTCTCGTTCCTCGGCGGAGGCAAATTCTGGATTGCTTTTATCTTTGACAGATCTAATTCAATACCACGTTGGCTTACTATGAATCCCAATAACTTTCCTGACGGCACCCCGAAAGAACACTTTGCTGGATTGAGCTTGAGATTATATCTTCGGAGCCTCTAGAAAAACATTCTTAAATCCTTGACATGGTCACATTGCTTTTTGGACTTGATAATGACATCGTCCACATATACTTCAATCTCTCGGTGTATCATGTCATGAAACATAGCGGTCATTTCCCTCATATATGTAGCCCCAACATTCTTTAACCCAAACGACATCACCATGTAGCAATATGTTCCCCAAGACGTGATAAAGGCCGTCTTTTCTGCATCTTCTTCATCCATCAGGATCTGATGATAACCCGCATAACAATCCACAAAAGAACCAATCTCATGTTTGGCGCAATTGTCGATCAATATATGGATATTTGGCAATGGAAAATCATCCTTTTTACTAGATTTGTTGAGGTCCCGATAATCAACGCACACCTTGGTTTTTCCATCTTTTTTTGGAACAGGCACAACATTAGCTAACCAGTTGGGATATTTAGTGACCCGTATGACCTTCACCTCGAATTGCTTGTTGACTTCTTCTTTTATTTTCACACTGATATCTGTTTTAAATTTCCTTAACTTCTGTTTTACCGGCCGGCATTCTGGATAAATGGGAAATTTATATACCACCAAATCAGTACTGAGCCCGGGCATGTCATCATAAGACCAAGAAAATATGTCTTTGCACTCATGTAATAACCTGATTAAATCTTCTCTGAGGGAAGTCTCTAAATGTACGCTAATCTTTGTTTCCCGGACATTCTCTTCACTTCCCAAATTAATAGACTACGTCTCATTTAAGTTCGGTTTGGGTTTTTCTTCAGAATGACTCAATTTTTTACTAATTTCCTCCAGTACTTCCTCATCCTCATATTCCACTTCATGTTCATTTTCAATTTCTTGTATAACTATTCGATTATCAATACTGGACCGGGAATCCTTCATGCATGACATATCATTGGAATCAGCAAATATTGAACTGTACAAAAGAAGAAAAATAAAATAAGGCAAAAATGGAGGAAGAAAAGAAATTGCATTTCATTGAATTTTTAAAAGGTAACAAGAGTTGGATACATTTGATTTGAAGGGATATGGGATTACAATTTTAAAACAAGACAATTTTGGGAATGAAATATTAAAAGCTAACAACCACAACTCCCTCCTGATTGGAAGAGGAGTAGCTTCCCAGTTATTTATCATAGTGTGGGGTCCCACGAATTGAACATCCATTTTGCTTGTTCCTTCACCCATCTCCAACATATTCACATATTCAAATAGCCTCTCAAATCTTGCTAGAAGCTCTTCATCAGGTTTTATCTCAGCACGGTTTGGCATAACAGTCGCCAGACATCTCTGTGTACCAGGCTTGACAAAGGAGTTGGATAGTTTTGGGATAGGTTTTGGGAGGGACCACCCTTTCTTCTTCAATTGCTTAGCTCTCTGGATATCGGAAATGGTTGGCTTGAAACCCAAGCCAAAAGTATCAGTACTGTCTCGAAGGTGGATCGGTTGTGTTATGCCTTGCAAAGTTACTCCAAAACCCTTCCCTGGAGAAAACCCGTTCTTTATCATCTCATTGGCAACTATAACTGCTGCAGGGGCCACCGTAGGTACTGGCATATTTTCTCCCTCAGATGTTTTGTTTACAACCATGGTATCCATTACTTGGTATATCCACGGACCTTTATCTCCTTCAACTTCTTCAAATGGTGTAATAGCATTTCAAACATCATCTTCCCCATGCACTTTTATCTCTTGCTGCTCCCACTCAAACTTTACCATTTGATGCAAAAAAGATGGTACTGCTTTCGCAACGTGGATCCACAGACGTCCTAACAAGAGGTTGTATGATACAGCGACATCCAGCACTTGAAACTCCATAGTGAAATCCACCGGTCCGATAGTAAGCTCTAGTATGATATCCCCCACGGTGTTCTTTCCGCCTCCATCAAAACCCCTCACACATACACTATTTCGATGAATTCTTTCTTGATTGACTTTCAGCTTTTCCAAAGTTGACAATGGATAGATATTGGCACTTTACCCGTTGTCCACCAAAACACGGGTTACTACGGATTCTTCACATTTTACCGTGACGTATAGTGCTTTATTATGCTCTATCCCTTCCAGTGGCAACTCACTATCTGAAAATGTTATCTTATTTGTCTCAAAGATCTTGTTTGTGATTTTATCCAGATGACATACCGAAATTTTCACTGGAACATGGGCTTCATTTAGAATCTTCATCAACGCCTTTCTATGTTCATCAGAATGAATTAGCAATGATAACAACGATATATGTGCGGGCGTCTTGCTCAATTGCTCAACTATAGAATAGTCTTAAGCTTTCATCTTCTTCAAAAATTCCTCTACTTCCTCCTCAGTGACTGCCTTCTTCACATAAGCCGGGTTTTCTTTCACCACTTTTGTCTTTCTCAGTTCCTCCGGGGCAAAGCATAGCCCAGAGCGAGTTAAACCATGAGTTTCACAAATTTCTCCCCTTGATTTTTTTCCTTTGTACATGACAATTACCTTGTCATAATTCCAAGGTACGGCTTTGATGTTCACAATCGGCATCTGAACGACTGGCTTGATAACAACTGGCTCTATATATGCCCCTTTCATAGTCAATATGGGCTTCACCCCAGGTACTATTACTTTCACGGGCTCAATCATTGATGGCTGTTTTGCTGGTAACTCAATTGACATTTTCTCTCTTTCAACTTCCCTTTCAACCTTATTGTTTGCTTTAATCGTCATTACTGTTTGAGTAGGTTTTCTGCAGCTCTCTTCCTATTCTAGCTCTATTATATGTGTCTCATGATGTACTGGCAAAGGATTCTGCATTATATTGGGAGTTTCTGGAGCTTGTACCTCAATTCTCCAGGTATCAATGATTTCTTGTATTGCAGATTTTAAGTGTCAACACTTCTCCGTATCATGTCCCGGCGCCCCAGAACAGTATTCACAATGGATAGGTTGGTCTAGATTTCTGGGTGGAGGATTGGGAATTTTAGGTTCAATAAGGCTCAACATCACTAGCTCTCTCAAACGGTGAAAAAGACTAGTATATGTTCCCCCAAAGGAGTGAATGTTCTCTTCCTTTGAGCCCTATCACCTTTTACTTCTGGGTCTGGACAGAAGTTAGGTCGGTTTGGATTTCTGTAGGTTTTTGAAGGCGGATAGGCATTTTGTGCGTGGTAGACATTTTGTGGAGTTGGGGTATGCCATGAATGTGGAGGCGGTGGGTACGGTTGAGCATGTTGGACAGAAAACTGTGGACTGGTTAGAGGATAATATGGTGGAGGTGGATTATATGGTGCTGGTGGATATGGTTGGTATGGGCGAGGTTGATGATGATATGGGTTGGGTCCCCGGGACCAAGATCTACCTTCAATAACTGCCACTTCTTCCTTTTTCTTCTTGCCAATAGAACCTCTGGTTCTAGTCTGTATTGCTTGGTTTGTAGCCTTGATGGCTGAGTAGCTCATAATCTTATTTGTCTTTAACCCTTCTTCCACAAAGCTTCCTATCTTTACTACCTCGTTAGAGGTTTTTCCAATTGCGGACACCAAGTGGCCGTAGTATGTCGGCTCCAAAGCTTGTAAGAAGCAATCCACCATTTCTCCTTCTTTCATTGGTGGGTCTACACGTGCAGGTTGTTCCCTCCACCAGAATTCATATTCCCGAATGTTTTCTCCGGGTTTCTTCTCCATCTTAGTCAGTGATAACCTATCAGGGATAATTTCCAGATTATATTGGAAATGGTTTGCAAATGATTGAGCTACGTCATCCCAAATGAACCATCGGGTATGATCTTGTCGAGTATACCATTCCAATACCGAGCCACTGAGGCTTTGACTGAAATAAGCCATGAGTAATTCATCCCTTCCTCCTGCTCCGCGCATTTTACTGCAGTAACCCCTTAGATGGGCCACTGGATCTCCGTGACCATCATACATATCAAACTTGGGCAACTTAAACCCGGCAGGTAGCTGTACCTCAGGAAACAAACATAAATCTTTGTATGCAACACTCACTTGGCCTCCCAGCCCCTGCATATTACGAAACAACTGCTCAAGATTCTTATTTTTACGGGCCATCTCTTCCTGTTCAAGGTTTCTAGCTGGTTTCTACTCCTTTGTCATGTCTATGAATGGGGTGTAGGAATCATGCTGCCTGAATGTGGGTTCTGGCGGGTAGTAATGGGTATCCTGGACATGGAACACAGGTTCGATGTAAGATTTATGTAAAGTAGCTGGTGGCAATGCCACGTATACTGGAGTGACCTGGGGTGGTGGTGGTGGAGCTTGTTTAAGCAATGGTGGTGGTGCTTGCGAGGTTGTAGCATAGTAATGCGGGTAAGCTGGATATGTGGAGGATGAGTTCATAGTAGGTGGTTCTAGATTTGTGTTCAGAGGAGGAATGTATGCGGGGTTGGCTGGGTAGAAAGGTAAGGGTTGACCCCTCGACCAAGCCTGGTACATCTCTAACATTTGTTGTTTCAATTTGTACATCTCTTCTTTCATACTAGTTGCGTCCATAACTTCTTCCTCTTGTACCGGATCCATAATAGTAGGATCGATTTCCTGAGTTACCGCTTTGGTCATGACTTTAGAACGTGTGTTGTAGCTGTGGCGTGCCAGAATGCCAGTTGCTAACTGTAGATCTGATACTCATCAACAACAAAACTTTGTTAATAGTTAGATCATTAGGGATAAACATCAAAAGTTCTAAAACCACAACTTTTGCCTAGTAATTATGCATCATCCCGGCATTATTCTTCTTTGAACCGCCAGCTTTCATTTCCACTTATGTTTTTTCATTATTTCATTGATTTTGTTTGTTTCTTTTTCTACTTTTTCCTTTTTATTTTTCTTCTTTTCTTTTATTTCTTTTCGTTTTTTCGTTCCTATACGTTTGCCGCCCAAGCAATTTGCATATATAAGATAAAAATAATGGTAATTTCTTTCGAATTTTCATTGATATTCAAGCATTGATTACAAATGATGTTATACTACAAATGCAGAAAGAAAATACAAATACAAAAATGCATGCCCTATGAATACATTAAAGCTCCTAGTGCCCGCGAGACATCGTTCGGTCTTGCCGCGGGCCTATATGCTAATCCACTTTGGAGTTTGTCCAGGTCGGTCATTACTTGCTTTACAAAGATCATTACTGCTGATGTGAATGTTGACTGAGATATATCTTCACACAGTTGGCATTTCCTTGTGATGTATTGAGCAATGTTGAAAATTCTTTCCCTGATGACCCTTTTTTCTTGAAGCAACCTACCAATCTGTTCGGCACGACCATCTAAGGTTTGTTGGTTCTTCTTTTGTATTTGTTGTAGCTCCAATTCTAACTGAGCCATAGCCATGTAGCAATGTTCTCTCTCTACCTCAAACTCTTTGGTTTGTTTTTTAGTTTTGACCTCGGCTGTAATGATCTTCTTTCTCAATCGGGCTACCGCAACATTATGTTCATCTTTTAACTGTTGAACCATTCGAACTCTTTCTTCAGAATTCTTGGCTAATTATTTTCGAACCCCAACTAATTCCTTTTCAGCTTTATCTAGATCAAAGCTATAGTCGTTCACTTTGCGGCGAAGATTTTCAATTAGCTTCTCATCTCGGGCTAGTCGAACTGGGGTTTCGGCTGTTGTTTTCATCTTTGCAATCTGAGTCTTCAGGATTTAATTTTCTTTCCTCGGCTGTTTCTTTTCACCCTCATCGGATGCCGCTTGTAAGTTGCTTTCAAATTTGAGGTCTTGGAATTGTTTCTCCAACAAGCTGATTCTGGCTCGATAGTCATTTTCTTTGGACATCCAATCTTTTTATTCCTTAGACTGCTCAGCCAACTCTTGAATGTGAAGTCTCTTCATCGGTCTCTCATGCTCAACACCTCGGCGATACCATGCAGCATAACCTGGTGATAATTCTCGTCGAGCTCGGTTTTCCACACAAGTGTCTATTCTCAGGCATTGGCATTCATTCCAGATTTGCCGAATCTTTGCTTTCGGGAATTACCCATCAGGAATAATTTCTATCGCTTGCAGGCTGAGGTCCCCATCCTTTGGTATGACCTGATATCTTCCGAGTTGCCTTAATACACAGTATGGCGCATAAGGCTGGATGCTTTTAAGACCCATTATCAGAAAATGCGAACCTTCTGTTGGCATGTATATAACTTCGTTGAGGGGCAATGATAATAGGTGAATTTGACTATAATTATACCCTAAATAATCACACTTTGTTATGGTATTTATGTTGCTTGTGAGGACAAAATGCTTTGATTAGTGTTTGTTTGTGTGTTATAGATACATGTGATGCAATGGATGCTAAGAAGAGTATTTTGAAGTCATATGTTGATGAAAAGGCCAAGAAAAGAGCTAAGGAGAAAAGAGCTGGAAGAAGCAGTCAAAAATACGCAGCAATGTTCATCCGCGGTTCACTCGCGGTCGCGGATGAACCGCGAATAATGAAACCCTCTGAAGTTTGACTGTTCGCGGTCCGCTCGCGGCCGCGAACGAACCGCGGAAGGCGCCGCAACAGCTATCCCAATTGTACTCAAATTCAGTTTTTAGCCCTAGAAACCTCTATTTAAAGTCCTAGTTTGCCCCATAGAGGCATGTTATCTTTATTTCATTACTTTGGCAAGATTTTTAGTAAGAGAGATTCCTCTCAAACTCTTTCTTTTATTTTATATCAAGTATTTCTTTATGATTTCAATTATTATTCTTGTTTCTTCAAGCATGAGTAGCTAAATTCTATTATAAGGTTTTGATGGAACCTATTAGGTGATGAACTTATCGTTTATGTGATTACAAATTGTGACTTAGATTTCTATTTGTTCAACTCCGTTCTTGTTGTAGTTAATTGGTAGGATCCCCAATTAGCTGTGCCTATTTAGTGTGCATAACTTGGAAAAGAGTGCATATTTACATACTTTCTTTTCAAGAAGTAGAAAAAAATATTTTCTCTCATTCCAACAAAAATAAGTATTTTTTCATGATATAGAAAAAGTATTTTTTTTTATTTCAACAAAATGAGTATTTTCTTTTCATGATGGAAAAAAGGTATTTTCTTTTATTTCAATAAAATGATTACTACTTTATTTTCATGTTGTAGAAAGAGTACTTTCTTTTTCAACCAAAAAAGAGTATTTCATTTATAGTTATGGAGTATTTGTGTGAATTTTTTGAAGAATAATTAAATTGTTAAAGAAAAAAGAGTCCTGAAAATGTTGAATATTTGGGAAGGGGGTTTGGCACGCGGAAAGGGGGGGGAGAGTCAAGGAAACATGGGGACTTGGGGAAAGGGGGTGTGGAGAGTAGCATAAAAAAGTATTTCCATTCTCTTTTGCCAAATAGTAAAAAATATTTTTCAGAAAAACCTTTTCACTTGCCAATCAGACAATAGAAAATCAGCGATAAAACCACTCATTTTCTATGAAAAATATCTTTTAGGAAAATATTTTTCATGAAAAATATTTTCTTTCGTACCAAATACACCCTACATTGTTTGACCAAAAGATATTGAAACTTTTTTTATTAAATCAATTAATGAAGATGAAGAGGTAACGTGAGCACGTGATTTTTGCCCTAAACAAATAAATTTCAATATAAATATAAAAATAAATACAAAAATAATTTTTGGTGTGCAATTGTGTATTTTAATCGAAATACTTGTGTGTTTGTTTTTGAAGTAAATGTGAAATTAAAATTACAAAGGAATCAATTCGAAAATATCACAAAAATATGAAAATTTAGAAAAATCAACAAAAAAATAAAATACCGGAAAAAAAAAAGAAAATGGCAAAAATATCATAAAGTACCAAAAAAAGCAGGAAAAAATAGGAAATAAAAGAAGTATAACAATTGAAAACAAATACAAAAAGAGAAAATGAAATACAAAATAAAATACCACAAAATAATTAAAATACAAAGACAAAAGAATTGGGCCAAAATATACAAAGTAATTAGCCCAAATGCAATTCTCACAGGTCAAGCCCAAGGTCAAAAGACCGGCCAGTCTAAGCCTTTAGCCAAACGACGGCGTATAGGCAAATTAAATCTTAACCGTTGATGAAATCAATCCAACGAGCCAGATGAGGCGGTTCAATTGAAAACTAAACGACGCCGTATAAAAGACCAATCTTGGGTGTCCAAAAGAATAATCAAATGGATGGCATTGGATCTCATTAAGAGTTAAACGACGTAGTACAAATAATTGATCATGGCCGTTCATATTCAACATCTAACAGACATAAACAAATCTCTCATTTAACGAACGACACCGTTTTAAAAGAAAAGATCCTGGCCGTTGGTCTTGGTTGATCCAAAGGCCAGGATTACACGAGATCAGGGGAGTATATAAATGCTCATCTCCGTTCAAATCGATACATACCCTCTCATTCGTATAACACTATTAACCATAGCCGCATCCCCGCCTGTCTCATTCTTCCTTAGTCTTCCATGGAGACTGGCCGGACTGGCCTTGCACCACCATCATCTCCGGCTCAAGCAGCTACCAAACACCTCACCCTTAACCACCAAACACTACAACCACCATAAAAATCCCAGAAAACCAAGAAATCCCCTTTTTTCTTAAAAATTCGGTCGCCGGAACCCTAGCCGGCGACCTCAAATCTATGAACCAGCCTTCGAGCCAAACACCATAGGACCGCCTTGATGAGATCTTTCACCTCATATAGGTGGTTGATCTTGAATATAGCTGGAACTTGTCGAATATAACAAAAAGGCTCGCCAGAACCCTACTCCGGCGAGCACCCAAAAACAACCCCCCACCTCAAAACATCTAAACCAAGCCCCAGACCAACCCCTTACCCACCAAAACTCAAAAAGAAGCCCCATCGGAAAAACTCCAACAGTCAGAAGACGAAAGCCTTCGGAACTTTTGAGTATGGAAAATAAAGAAAGAAAAAGAAGTAATAAATAAGAAGGAAAGAAAGAAAAGAAAGAAAGAAAAGAGAAGGGAAAAGAAAGCCCTGAAAAAGCTAAGTTTCACGATCCATGTTCTTTTTCTTTGTCTGTTTTCTGAAAATGTTTTCTCTTTGATATGTTCTTGATGTTCTTGTGAGCTTATATTTTCTGCATGCTTAAGATCTACTTCTGTTTCGTTACACATGCCCAAATCTGTTAAGTGTTCTTAGGTTTCCTAATGTGTATTACGTATGAATCATGGTTAAATAGGCTTGTTTATGTATTTGTTCATCATGCTTTGTCTAAATTTAAGCTTTGATTAATTGGGATTCAACCATTATCAAAAATTTTCTCTAAGTTCTAATTGATTGAAAATTGGTTTGCGATTAAGGCTATATGTGCAAAATAGCATGAACTTGTTATATTTGTAATCTGATTCATTTGTAAGACCATTCTAAATCTTTGATGCTTTTGTGATTTGGGTTATAGTTGTAAAGATTTTGTGGTTAGTTCTGAAAGCTAAATAATGTGGCTATTACTGAAAGAACTAAGTTTGTTCGTTAAATTGGCTATCTCTATGCTGATTGTGTTAAGTGGTTAGTTTTGAAAACTTATCTCTGTTAGTTGCTTTGTGTTAAATAAAGGGATATATGTTAAATAAGGATGGGATATGTTAGATGTGGTCTAAATTTGAAAAGGGATTTGGGGTCTAAATCTAGCTAAGTCTTAAAACAGTTATAAAAATTGATCATTAGTTAAATAAGTCTTAACTTTAGTGTGCCAAGACCTTAGTAGGCCGGGTAAATAAGAAACATAGTAAGGGTATAATAGGAAACAATAAATGACACTATTGAAGATTTAATAGAGCCTATAGGGTTAGAAATGACTTTAGTGCCTAGTATTCCTGTGATTACCTACAAAATAAAGGACAAATTGGGCATAATGCAAAGGCAGTCCTGTAATAAAACTTAGCAAGTGAGGGTAACCAAGTAAAATACTCCTAATAGAACACCAAAGAATTGCCTAGAACCTTCTAGCAAGGGCGGGAAGGCATCTCGATACACATTCAGGGAACTAAGTTGTAAATAATTAAGAGAATCAGGGGAGGGAATTGAAAATAACTTATTTGAATTTCCCCCCAATTCCACCCCAAAATCAGTCTATAAATAGGCTTCTAATAAGCCTGAAAAAGGGGTTCGAGGTTCTCCATTTTACAAAAGGTTTAAGGCTGGAAATTATATTCTAAAAATGAGTTCTGCATTTTACAAAGAGTCCAGCTCTGAAATTTAGAAATAGAGATTGATCTCTAAGGTCCAGATTTTTAAGCTGATTACTTTGGGTATTGATTTGAGAGTTCCTGCTGGAGTCTAGTATCCTTCAACTTATTTGGATTCTGCTTGAGCTCTTCGATTCTGCTTATTGATTTGCTGGACTGTTACATTTGGGATTCTTTTTGCTGCTCTGTTGCTGCTATTTTGCTGACTAATCTTCATCCTCAAACCTAGACTCATAGATTGCTTTTTGAATCAGGTACACTTCCATTTCCTGAAGATGCAATCGCACATTTGTTTGAAGAAATGAAATCGCATGAGCTGTTTGGATGATTTTACCTCTGTTTTTCTTTTAGTTTGTAATTGATATCTTCTAGTACCATTGTAATTCATTAGGATAGATTGTAATAACTGACACTTATATGAAGTCGAGATAAAAATAGAGTAGACATCATAGTAGTAATACATAATTAGAAATAGCTATCACTTAATCTCAGTTCGAAACAGGTTAACACCAAAATTAATTCCCCTATGAAACTGATATAAATATATGAGCTGGTAATTGACTATCCCTGTTAATTAAACCCTAAATAAGGATCCATTTGTTCATAAAAGGAAATAAGTGAATAAAATTTAAACTGCTTTGTTATTTAGTTTCATTTAACAATGATTTACTTATAGTATAATTTAGAATTCTGTAATCAATAATAATCTGAGTTTGTTCAGCTAGTATTGTAATTATTGCTTAAGTACTTGAAATGAAAGTGTTAGTACCAAATTCTTATTAGTGTTCAATTAGTTATTAGAATTTGTAATTAGTATCGATTGACATGTAATCTGGTACTTTATGAAATAACATGAATTTTATTGATCTATTCTGTTGTTTGAAGAATGTTTGTTTAGATTTTTATTGAAATTACATTCCAGTTCTACAATTCATCTGTTTACTCTGGGCCTGATTATGAATACAGGCCAAGATCCGACTAAAATCACCCTTGGGTCTGTGTGTGGAGATATTCGTATATCCTGGGCTTCAGAAGCCCATTCATGCATAATGGACTGTTAACAGTTCAGAAGTCCAGGCCTAGTAGTAAGTAATTGGCCTGGACATAATAATAATGAATTCAGAAAAAGTACAAAACTATATTCTAATTAGGAGAAATAACAAAAATAGAAAATGTAGTCTATGATAAGTTTGAACTTATAAAAAATAAGGAATGAGCCTCGTATAAAAATGAAAAGACACACGGGGCCCCAGTATGGATTTTAATATAAATGTTAGACTCGGAAGGACCGTTTAGCAAATTTTATGGTCTTTTCTAAAGATAATAAGGCGTAGACGTTATAGGCAGGACTAAAATATATATCCTTAATACAAGTGTACAATTATGTGACTCAAATCTCAAATCCCGGCGAAGCTGAAACGCACTAAAGTCACAGGCGTACTGGTTGCGGTGTGACTCGAAACGAGTTCTCGCGACGTCGCAAGTCATTAAAATAACCAAACGGGACATTCATATTTGTAAAAGCATATAAAGAAATCAAATAGGTCAAAAACAACAGTTGAGCGACCGTGCTAAAACCACGGAATTCGGAAGTGCCTAACACCTTCTCCCGAATTAACAGAATTTCTTATCCGGATTTCTAGTTTTGCGGACTGTTAAAATAGAGTCATATTTCCTCACATTTGGGATTAAACCGGTGACTTAGGACACCATTATCTTCTCAAGTGGCGACTCTTAATTCTAAATAAATCCCATTTCGATTGTCCTTAAAGTGGAAAACTCCTTCCCTGTTGTTATTATTATATCCATTCTTGGGGTGTACTAGTAAATAACGGTTATACTTTATCTTCCGAAAAGTAGTAAAAAAGGGAGGTGTGACAGCTCAGGCGATTCTGCTGGGGAGAAGCAACCCGGAACTTCAGTTCGGGGTTTAAGAATTTGAGCTCGATAAAATTGTTGTTTTTGATATTATTTGATTTCATTATATGCTTTGATCAATGTGCTACATGTATACCGCTTTGATATTACGTGAATTGTATATAAAAAAATTGTGCAGAAAAACCTTCTCTTCTCACCTCTGGGGATGTGCTTACTGGTTGAGACTCCCATTTCTGTTAGTGTCAATACCCTAATAAGAAATAGAGACCGGATAAGCTACAAAGCCAGAAGACCCCGCGGTCCCCGGTACGTAGCCCCTCCTCGATCCGAGTTGTCCACTCGGGTACACAGTCTAGTACCAATGAAAAATCAGGATATTGAGCCTATAATTAGGACCATTATTTACGTCATATCTGACTTAGGGGACTCAACAAAGGGGTTGGGTCCGTCTAGGACAGGTAACCCGTATATAAAAAGACCAATCATTATTATATGTTGCATTTATTTGTCCTGGATTATTATGCAAACCGGCTAAATTCCTGAAAACAAAAAGAAAGAGAACTTTAGAATAGAAAAATATCAAAAGTTGACGAAACGCTGCCAAAAATTTGAAAAGAAAGTTTGAAAATAAGTGGAACAAATTTTGTTGAAATAATTGGTCACAAAATAATTTGACTGAACTACGCAGGTTTAATTCTCACCACTAAGCGAGATACGTAGGCAACCCTTGACGGGTCCAACCACCCCTTTTAAAAAATGACCAAAAAATGTTAAATTTTAATTCTCAATAAATCGAAGTGATGCTGAAAATAGCCGAATGTTCCAAAAGGACGCCGGAAGGCTGTTTTTGCAATAGTGGCCGCTTTGAAGTCATTTCTTTTCTTTTTTTAAGTAATAGCCTTGAAATTTTCAAATGAAATATGGAAAGGTTAATAGTGAAAAATTGTTTTTGAAAAATATTTTCCTTTTTGAATAAAATCGCCTTTAATAAATGTGCAGGATGAGCACAATACAAAATGAACCCTTTGCCCTAATGAACAAAATCTCTTTGGAGTTGCGGTTATGGTGGAACTATCTAGGCCAAGAAGGACAGGGTTGGGTCAACAGATATATGAAAGATCTTACTGGATTGATGAACATAATACCTCGGGGTGATATTATTCGATCCCTCGTTGGTTGTTGGGATCCTTCACATAATGTGCTCTGCTTCTTAGATTTTGAGCTCACTCCGACATTGGAAGATATTGCTAATTATATCGGGAAAGGTGAGGTCCCCCTAAAAGACAAGTATCCAGTGGCTCCAAGGGCTATTACAGTGCATAGATTCCTCGACTCCCTAAAGATTGCCAGAAACGTTCACACTGAAGACTTGGCTTACGGGTTCTATACTATAAGTTTTGTATACCGCATATATGGTCACATTGGGGGATTTAATGACCCAACAAACAAACTCTACAGCAAATCGAACCGGGCTAAGAGGGAGGAACATAGGCATTTTGCCTTTATGGTGGCCTTTTTGGGATTGATCAAATTCCCGAGGAAAGATGGAAATATTGATATTAGAGTCGCCGGAATTGCCAGTACTCTCCTTGTGCAAGATAATAGTACACTGGCACCGATGATAGTGGCTTGATATCTTCCGTGCCCTCACATCCTATAAAGCAGGACATGACTTCTTCGAGGGATGCAATTTACTTCTCCAAATGTAGATGATAGAGCATTTATGCCGCCACCCTCACTTCTCAAGCTACGGATCGTCTGAAAAGACGTGTATTGAAGAATTTTATGTGAGAACAAAAGAAGTTAAGTTGCCAGAAGGATCAAAAGGTTGGATCACATACTTGCGATCACTGACTGCTAGCCAAATAGATTGGGCATACGGATGGTTGCCTGATTCACGTCCAAGCAACGGTCATAGTCAATATAACTTGGTCTAATAAGTCCAAGATCGATCCCACAGAGAATTAACCTACCAATTGCAACTATCACAACCCCAAAAGTACTTCCGAATCAAGTTCCCAAAATTTAGAATATTTTTGTGTAAGATTTTCGAACTACTACTTTGCAATAATAAAGAATACTTTAAAAGAAAGAATTGAATGTTGAATAAAATAATATAGAGAAGGACTAAGGTATTGATTTCCCTATTGATGGAATCCCTTATCGTTATGCTCATACAAATTGTTAATATATTCTATCAATCATGAACGCTATGTGTATCGTAACCCTCTCCCGAGCAATTACAATAATTTACTAGTGCACTCTCCCGAGCTACCCTAGCTAGCTTTAATTTGATTAGTTCACTTAATATTGCACCCAAGACTTCATTATTCCTAACCCCGTCTTTATGCCTAAAGTTATAGATTCCTCCAATAACCTAGGTGTGGTGTTGTTCAACAATAAACCTAAATATGCACTCTTTTCCAAGTTATGCACACTAAATAGGCACAACTAATTGGGGATCCTACCAATTAACTACAACAAGAATGAAGTTGAACAAATAGAAATCTAAGTCACAATTTGTAATCACATAAACGATAAGTTCATCACCCAATAGGTTCCATCAAAACCTTAGAATAGAATTTAGCTACTCATGCTTGAAGAAACAAGAATAATAATTTAAATCATAAAGAAATACTTGATATAAACTAAAAGAAAGAGTTTGAGAGGAATCTCTCTTACTTAAAATCTTGCCAAAGTAATGAAATAAAGATAACCTGCCTCTATGGCGCAAACTAGGACTTTAAATAGAGGTTTCTAGGGCTAAAAACTGAATTTGAGTACAATTGGGATAACTGTTGGGATAATTATATTGTGTGAGGGCATGTAACTCAGGAAGAAAAGGGTAAGTTTGCAAGTCGGTGATAAGAATTAGAGTAAGCAATGATGTGTTGGCGTTTGAGTTTACAGTTAAGTAAGGATTGTGCATTACTTAGGTTAATCTTGAATGATAGCTTGTGTGACATATTTTGGGGGAGACATTGATAAAATTGGCCTAAAAGTGTGATTAAAATTGCTCGAGGACGAGCAAAGGTTTAAGTGTGGGGTGTTGATAATAGGTGAATTTGACTATATTTATACCCTAAATAATCACACTTTAATGTTGTTTTGATAATATTTACGATGACAAAATGCTCTTATTAGTATTTTTAGTGTGTTATAGCTACACAAGAGTTAATGAAGGCTAAAAGAGCAGTTTTGGAATCAAAAGAAGGTGAAAAGGCCATGTGTGGAACAAGTCATGAAATTGTGCTGAAACAACCCAGAAGATTCAGCGGCACTGTTTCATCACGGTTCCACCGCAACCGTGCTAGGACAGGCCTGCTGGAGTTTGGAAGAATCAATAGACATGATCCATCGCGGTTCCACCGCGAACGCGATCAAACTGCGATGGAAGGCGGAAATTTCAGGGGCTGAAGTGTAAAAACAAAAGTTTTAAAACCTAAACCCTATATATATTGTTAGGATTTGCCCAAAGGAGGCAAGTTTTGTAGTATTGACTACTTTTGCAAGCAAACTAGTAAGAGAGAATTCTCTCAACATCTTTCTTTCTTTTACTTTGAATTCTTGATTATAAAATCAATTATCTCTTTTGTTTTCTTAATTATGAGTAGCTAAATCTTTATCTAAGGTTTTGATAGAACCTATTGATTGATGAACTTCTGGGTTATGTGAATACAAATTGTTAGCTAAATTTCTATTTGTTCAACTTCGTTCTTGTTGTAGTTAATTGATAGGATCCTCAATTAGTTGTGCCTATTTAGTGTGCATAACTTGGAAAAGGGTACATATTTAGGTTATTGTTGAACAACACCACACCTATATTATTGGAGGAATCTATAATTGCGGGCGTATAGGTGGGATTAGGATTAACGAAACCTTGGGAGCAATCTAAAGTGAACTATGCTAATGAAAGCTAGCTAGGGTAGCTTGGAAGAGTGCAATAGTAAATTATTGTAATTGTTCGGGAGAGAATTACGGTAGAAATAGTGTTCATGATTGATAGAGAAACATTTACAATTTGTATGAGCATAAACCGAAGGGATTCCATCAATAGGGGAAATCAATACCTTAGTCTTTCTCATTATTCTTTACAACACATTCAATTTTTTTCTTCAAGTCTTTAGTTTATTGCAAAAGTAGTTAGTAGAAACCAATCACAAAGGTATTTGAAACTCTGGGAAGCTGATTCGGAAGTATTATGGGTTTTGAAGGTTGTAATTGATAGGTTAACTCTCTGTGGGATTCAACTCAAGACCTAATAAACCGGGTTATATTGACAGCGACCGCATTGTCCTTTTATAAGGCATAGTTGGGCGTGATCAAATTTTGGCATCGTTGCCGGGGAATTAATGGAATTATGAATTGCCATTGACAGAACTGCAAGATTCTTGTGTAGTGAGTTTCTCTCTACACACTTTAAATTGAAAATTTTGACGATTGTTGAATTGGGTGCTCGGGTGCATGCCTAGGAAATCTGCAAGGACTGGAGAAGTAATTGAAGGACACTCAGACCCAAAGCAAACATTTCGGGCAGGAAACAGGGCAATCAGACAACTTCAACAACCTCGGCAACCACTGAAACTAAATTTTTACATGGGAGACGTAAACGACCCAAACCAGCAAGCTGGGTTGAATGTACAAGAGGCAGAGGAGGCACATGAAGGTGCACTGTTTGACTGGGCACAACCAACTGCCATTATTGTGTCAGCAATCCAAGTTGAGTCATTCTAAATCACTAACAACATGCTGCACTTGTTGCAAAACAAAGGACTATTTTATGGGACTCAGGTTAAAGATCCACAGCAGCACCTAAAAAATTTTCTTTCTATATGCAAGACGCAGAGGCAGCCAAATGTGACACCGGAAGCTATCAGGCTATTGCTGTTTCCATTCTTAGTTATAGGGGCTGCACAGGTATGGTTCAACTCACTTCCCATTAACTCTATAGAAACATGGGATGAGTTAGTCAAGCAATTCCACAACAAGTTTCATCCACATAACAAAACAGCTCAGCAAATTGATAAGATTGTGAGCTTCAAGCAAAAACCGATGGAGACATTGCATGAGACTTGGGGCAGATTTAATGGTATGCTAGTTATGTGTCCTCACCATGGGGTTCCCTAATAGATGTTGGGTCAAAGTTTATACATGGATCTCTCGGATAGCATGAAGAATATAGTAGATGCCTCAGCAGGTGGGGCTTTTTTGAGCAAGACTTGGAGAGAAGGCCAAAATTTGCTTGACAAGATGGCTCAAAACTCCGGGTGGACAACCAGGAATGCTCCTATCACTCCAGTGGTACACTCTGTACCTCTGAATCCTTCCAATACTATGGAGGAGAACATGGCTACTTTATTGACACAAATGAGCATCCTGACAAAAAAGGTGGAAGAATCTGGGATTAAGGAGCAGGTTCATATTTTAGATACTACCAATGGTGGTTTATGCATATCTTGTAGTAGCCAACCCATAGGCAATCCATGGGCTGCAGACCAAGAACATCATCATCAACATGAAGGCATGAACTATGTGGCTAATTATAAAGGGCAACGACAGGAAAACCAGAATTGGGGTCAGCAGGCTCCACAGCAGTACAGGCCTCCTCAGCCACAATAAAATGCAGCAGGTATGAGGTTACCCAACAATATGGCTCCATATCCTAGACCTCAGCCCAATCAAAACAGGAGTATCATCCACCTCCACCACAGCATGGGGGTCGACATGATGATGGGTTCGCAAGGTTGGAAGCTATGATGCAGCATGTAATTGGGTTACATGCCAAAACCAATGAGAGGATAGATGCACATGATGCAGCCATTAAGAATATAGAGGTGCAGGTGGGCCAGATTGCTATGATACTGAAAAATCGTCCTCAAGGGACATTACCTGCAGACACTCAAACAAACCCAAAAGATCAAGTCCCAAAGCAGCTGATGGCAGTTAGCCTGAGAAATGGTAGAGATCTTGATGCTGAGCAGGAAAGAGCTAGAGGCAATTTGCAGGATGAGACACTCATTCCAGTACCCATAGAACTGGATGAGTCCACAGGGTTGACAGAAGTTATAGTCCAGCCAGCAGCTGAAAATAATGATGTGCAGCAGGAAACAGAGAAAGAAGCTAAACCGGTAGAACAACCGGTTGTGGAACACGTAGTAGAGAAAGAAAAATCCCAAGTGATTGGGAAGAAAAGGCATCCAGCCCCATTTCCTCAAAGGTTGGCCTAGCACCAGAAAGATGAGTAATACAAGAGATTCTTCGAAATGCTCAAGCAAATCCAGGTAAATATTCCCTTAATTGAAGCCTTGAAAGAGATGTCTGGGTATGCTAAGATGATGAAAGACTTGATGTCGCAGAAATTTGATTTCCAAGACTTGGCCACCGTAACTCTTACGCAGACATGTAGTGCAGTGGTATCTAGACCCATAGCTGAGAAGTTATATAACCCAGGTAGCTTCACTATTCCGTGCACTATAGGAAACTTTGCCTTTGCTAAGGCACTGTGATTTGGGGGCTAGCATAAATCTTATGCCCCTGGTGATCTATAAGAGGTTGGACATTGGGAGAGCCAGTCCTACTTCTATGTTATTACAGCTTGCTGACAGGACGGTCAAGCGTCCATTCGGGATATTAGATTATGTGCTTATCCAGTTGGAGAAGTTTGTGTTTCTCGCTGATTTTGTGATTCTCAACTGCAAGGTGGACGAGGAGATTCCTATAATCTTAGGAAGACCATTCCTAGCCACAAGGATAGCATTGATCGATTGTGAGAATAGGGAGCTCAAGATGAGGCTAAATGATGAGGAGATCATATTCAATGTACAAAAATCCATGAGGTGCCCTAGTAAGTTCGCAAATTGCTCTCCCATTGATGTAGTAGATGTGATAGTGGAGACAGATGATGTAGAGTTGACAGCTGAAGATCCACTCCACGCATGCCTAATGAACTTAGAGGAGGTAAATGGTAAAAGTCTGGCGGAGTGGGTGTTCGCACCGGAAGGCACGGGGTTTTGGGATAGAGAGTTGGAATTTGAACCTCTACACTTAGAAAAGAGATAGACCCCTCCAGTAAAACCATCCATTGAGGAGTCACCAAAGCTGGAACTTAAGCCATTACCAGCTCATCTCAGGTATGAATTTCTAGGCCCTAACTCCACTTTACATGTTGTTATCTCATCTGGTTTGCTAGATGGGCAGGCTCAAAAGCTTATACAGGTACTCAAGGAATGTAAAACTGCCATTAGTTGGACCATGGCAGACATAAAGGGGATCCGCCCCACTTACTGCATGCATATGATTGTCCTGGAAGAGGGACACAAACCTTCCAGGGAAAACCAAAGAAGGTTGAACCCCAATATGAAGGAAGTGGTGAAGAAGGAAGTGATAAAGTGGCTAGACGCGGGAATTATTTTCCCAATATCTGATAGTAGCTGGGTTAGCCCAGTTCAATGTGTGCCAAAGAAGGGTGGCATGAAGGTTGTGCAAAATGAAAACAAAGAATTAATCTTAACAAGAACCATCACCAGATGGAGGATATGTATGGACTACAGAAAACTGAATCTAGCCACCCGTAAGGACCACTTCCCACTTCCCTTCATTGACCAGATGCTCGACAGGTTGGCAAGGAGGTCACATTTTTGCTTCTTGGATGGGTACTCGGGGTAGAATCAGATCTCAATTGCCCTTGAGGATAGAGAGAAGACCTCCTTGACATGCCCATATGGCATTTTTTCCTTCAAGAGGATGCCATTCGGACTATGCAATGCACCTACCACATTCCAAAGGTGCATGATGGCCATATTTACTAACATGGTGGAATATATCATGGAGGTGTTCATGGATGATTTCTCAGTGGTAGGGAATTCATTCGATGAATGCCTTGTCAATCTGACAAGAGTGCTGAAACGGTGCATTGAGACCAACTTGGTGCTAAATTGGGAAAAGTCTCATTTCATGGTACAAGAAGGAATAGTCTTGGGGCACCGGATTTCAAGCAAGGGTATTGAGGTGGACCGAGCCAAAGTTGACATCATTGAAAATTTGCCTCCACCAACGTTTGTCAAAGCCATTATGAGCTTTCTTGGACATGCCACTTTTTACCGGAGGTTCATTAAAGACTTCTCCAAAATTGCCAATCCCCTCTGTAAGTTACTTGAAAAAGATCACCATTTTGTATTTTCTGATGATTGAAGGACTGCATTTGAGGAGCTGAAAAGAGGCCGGTCACAGCACCAATCATTATTGCCCTCAACTGGGAGCAACCATTTTAGCTTATGTGCGACGCAAAAGACTATGCAGTGGGGGCAATGCTGGGCTAGCGGAAGGACAAGTTGATGCATCCAATCTACTATGCTAGTAGAACACTTAGTGAAGCATAGCTGAATTACACTATGACGGAGAAGGAAATGCTGGTGGTAGTGTTTGCATTCGACAAGTTCGGGTCCTATCTCATAGGATCCAAGGTAATAGTATACACTGACCATGCAGCACTGAAGTATTTAATTAAAAATAAGGACTCTAAGTCGCGCCTAATTCGTTGGGTGCTGCTTCTGCAAGAGTTCGATCTTGAAATCCATGACCGTAAGGGCACTGAAAATCAAGTCGCTGATTACTTATCACGACTTAAAGGAGCTGAAATTGTTAAAGAAAGTGGAGAAATTCTGGAAACCTTTCCAGACGAGCAGCTGCTCGCAACCACTATCCTTGAAGTACCATGGTATGTAGATTATGCAAACTACCTGGCCAGCGGTATTGTTCCTCACGACCTGTCATCGGTCCAGCGGAAAAGATTCTTTCGTGAAAGCCAACTGTACTATTGGGATGAGCCCTATTTGTTTAGAATATGCCTTGATAACATGATCGGGAGATGCGTCCCTGAGATCAAACAATCTTCTGTCTTGCAGGCTTGTCATGTTTCAGCATATGGTGGCCATTTCGGAGGAGTTCGAACAGTAGCCAAGATACTTGAGGTTGGTTTCTACTGGCCAATGGTATTTAAAGATGTGCACTTGTGGGTGAAAGGTTGTAATAAATGTCAACGCACCGGGAATATCTCCCCGCGTCACGAGATGCCCATGAACACAATCCAACAGGTGGAAGTATTTGACGTCTAGGAGATAGATTTTATGGGTCCCTTTGTCAGCTCCTATGGCAATAAGTACATTCTTGTTGCTGTAGACTATGTGTCCAAATGGGTGGAAGTTGTAGCATTACCCACCAACGATGCTACGGTGGTGGTGGGATTTCTCAAGAAAAACATTTTCACTCACTTTGGGACACCAAGGGCAATCATCAGCGACGGGGGCACTCACTTCTATAATCGGGCATTTGAGAAATTGTTGGATAAGTACGATGTGAAGCACAAGGTGGCTACTCCATATCACCCGCAGACCAGTGGGCAAGTTGAGGTATCTAACAGGGAGATAAAGAGTGCATTGACAAAAATAGTGAACACCACAAGGACCAACTGCTCAAGAAAGCTCGATGATGCATTATGGGCGTACAGGACAGCTTTTAAGACACCAATCGACATGTCACCATACAAATTGGTGTTTGGGAAAGCTTGTCAGCCACCCGTTGAACTGGAGCACAAAGCATGGTGGGCACTCAAGCAATTAAATCTCAGCTGGGATGAAGCGGGTAAATCAAGAGTCACTGAATTACATGAGTTGGAAGAGTTCTAGTATCTAGCTTTTGAGAGCACAAGATTATACAAGGAGTGGATGAAGCGACTACATGACCAAAGTATCATAGAGCGCAACTTCAAAATCGGGGACAAAGTACTACTCTATAACTCAAGATTACAGTTGTTCCCGGGCAAATTGAAATCAATATGGTCTAGTCCATTCCGGGTGGTTGAAGTGTTACTGTCTGGCGTTGTGGAAATACGACCTGAAGATGGTTCTCACATATTCAGAGTCAATGGACAGCGGTTGAAATTGTACGTTGGCATGGACGACACCAATGAGACGGTTGAATTGCGGTTAGATGAAACTCAAAGGTCGAGCGAGCCTTAAAATGCGCTAAGTTGAGTCGTGCCGCGACGTTAAATCAGGTGCTACGTGGGAGGCAACCCACAAAATTATTGTAATTGTAAATGATTATAGTTAGTCTATATTTTTTTTTAAAATGTCGCTGCCAGGTTTAAAATTCAGAGAAGTCGTCTCACCGCGATGAAACCGCGGTATATTGGCCCCTCTGAACCCAACCCATCGCTGTTAGACCGCGATCGCGGTCAAACTGCAGTGGGAACCCCCTTCGAAATCTCCTACCTCGTGGTTCCATCGCGACCGCGGTGGAACGCGGGGAGCCTAGCTACACTTTTAAATTTTTTTTATTTTTCTCCCCTTCTTTAATAACCCTAATCTACCCAAACCCTCCCCATTCTACACACACCAGCCACCCCAATTTCCCATCTCTCTCTCTAATATTTCTTTTCTCCTCCTTCTCTCTAAAATTCCCTCCCCAACTCTCTTCATCTTCCTCCACCACTACTCACCTTCTTCTTCTTCTACTTCAAGTAAGTTTTTCTTCTTTTTTTTTTCTTTTTAATTTTGGCAGTTTAATTAGTGTAGTATAGTTAAAAATTATAGTTTTTGCTTAAACCCTGCCTAGGCTTAGTGTAAAATATTAATATGCCCCATTAATATAGCAACATTATTGTATAATTTGATTTTTAGGATTTTTGATATTTAACTTGGTTAGGTCTCATTATTTTGTATTGTGCTTTGTTATGGTGGTTTGGAGACCCAAATTAGTTGTTGATTGATTAGTTTGGTTTTGGGCCATGGTTTGGCCAATTATGTTGTAATGTATGTTGTTGCTAAATTTTAAGGGATGTGATGCTTAGGTTTGGGTTGATTGTTGTTGACAAATTTGGAGATGGTGTAATTATGTGTTGGGTGATGTGGAATGCTAAAAGAAGTAAGTGTGGGGTGCACTAGGTTAGAGTTGGTGAAATTGTTTGGAATATATGGTCAAATTAGGGGTCATGGTATAATGGCACTAAAATAAGTACGGTTGTAGTCAACGGATGGTGAAGTCTGAGTAATCATTCGAAGTACTAACGTAATGAAAACTTTTGTATGCTTCTTCTGTGCAAGATTATAGCTCCCAAGCGATCTAGGCATGCTCTAAGCTCGTCTAGGCATCCAACCTACGACGAGTCTCGTTTTAAGTGCAAGGAGGCGAAAAATGATTTTCACGCCAAGGATACAAAGGCATGGCTGCAGGAGATCTCCATTTATAGGAGAGCTCTTCTGGCTGAAAAACCCGACATATACGAGGAAATTCGACGCAGGGACATGGAATTCTTATTCGATGAATCTGCTCTCGTCAACAAGATGCTTGTCAGGGAGTTCTACGCGAATGTGACCTATGGCATGGCTAGGGAGGTCTTCGTACAAGGTAAGCGTGTTTGGGCTAAAGTGCCTAGTGTTAGGCAGGCTTTGAGACTGCCTGCTTTTACAAGTGGTG
This sequence comes from Nicotiana noctiflora, assembly GCA_032618575.1. Classification (NCBI taxonomy): domain Eukaryota; kingdom Viridiplantae; phylum Streptophyta; class Magnoliopsida; order Solanales; family Solanaceae; genus Nicotiana; species Nicotiana noctiflora. Next base: position 60,889 of record JASVEL010014088.1, read on the forward strand.
TGGATTTCTACCACGACAGGCCCTGTGTCACTTGGGACACCATGATAGTGGCCTTATGTGTAGGTGGTCGTCCTTTCTGGATCAAGGACCAAATTACTCTTAATTCCACCTGTTTCACACATCTTGCCAAGTGCTGGTTTACGGTTGTCTGTAACTATTTTCTGCCCTCCAGCAACACCACTGATGTTAACTTTAATCGGGCATTATTGACTTAGTGCTTTGTCACCCAGCGGGAGTTTGATGTTGCCTCCTTGATTTGTGATGAAATGATGCATCGGGGACCCCTCAAGTCTAAGGGATTTTATTTCCCTTCTTTGGTCACTTCTCTTTGACTCTCCCACCTGACACCCGTATTACCTACGGATGGTGAGCTTCCAGAAAAACCTTCGTTTAAAGCTTCTATTATTCGGGTGGGTAGAGGCAACGACCCTATTGACATTGATGACGATGACGACCCTGTCTCGATTATCCAGTCCCGGAGGTCCACTTACTCTGTAGGTACTCCTTGGCAAGCTCACTATGGAGCTAGCCTATCCCGGTCCCAGTCCACAATACCTATGCTTAGGTCTTTGGAGGAGGAAGTTGCAGACTTACGCACTTCCGTGCATGGCCTGCACACGCGCATAGACACGATGTCTCAGAGGCATTCTAGGTCTGAGAACCGTTTCATGGCATGGTTCAGAGCATTGGGTCGAGCATGCAATGACGACCCCGCCACCGTTTCCGACTCAGATTGAGTCCCAGGTAAGTCTTCTCACCCTTCTGAGCTTTACGTTGATTATTATGCAATGAGGACATGTCATGATTTTAAGTGTGGGGTGGGAGACTTATTTTGTATTGTATGTTGTATATAGTAGATTTAGTTGTATAGTATATTAGCTGGCTTGGCCCGACGATGGACACTTGGCGGCGGGTTTCTTAAGGGTCTAAGTCGGAATAAAAAAAAATTTTAAAAATCCAAAAATATAAGTAGAGGGCTCTTCCTGATGACGGACTACTTGGACAGTACTCTTGAGGGAAGTAGTCCATGTAGGAACTTTTGTTTCTTTTCTTTCCTTTTTCTAGGTAGTGTATCACCTCCCCCTTGGTTTTTCTTTTGGCCACGGTTCTTTTCCAAGGGTTTTTATTGAACCGGGTTAGGTAGTTTTTTTCTTTTTAGGATTAGAGGGTAAAGGTTAATATGTAACCCCAAGTATGCACACTAGCAAAACTAAAATAAACTTTAGAATGTATTATATGAGCTTGACTGTAGATTCTAGGATATGCCTTAAATTGTAAAATACAGCTTGCTTGAACGTTAATATGACCCTGTAGATGAACCTGATTCTGAATGAGTTGCATGCTAAGTGTGGGTGAGTTTTTACCTGCATTATATGTTTATACATGATACCTAGAACTCGCCTTGTGTGTGTGCAAAGCGAAATAGAAGTTGTTTAGTTATAGAGATGATAGAGGCATTTCTTTGTGTAACCTCTTTGAGCCTTAAGCCTGTTCTTTGATAACCTTGTAATTTCACAAAATCTATATCATTTATTATTGTACCTTACCTCCTAGAAGCACTTGTGTTGGAATGAATATGCAAAACTGAAAGTATGGGGTGAGGGAAAAGTGAAAAAGAGAAATCAAGAATGAATGGTAGAAAATGGTGAACTGGCAATGTACAGTAAATGCTTTACAAAGCAATAAGAAAAAAAGATATATACATGTAAATAAGAAAGCCAGTTACACCAAAAGAAAAATAAGGATTAAAAGTGAATAAAAGGTGAAGGAATGGTTAGGGGGAACATAACAAAAAAGCTTAAAGGGAAGTTGTGAAAAAGAAAGTGCTTAAAGAGGTTAGCCACTATAAACAAAAATATCCTACTCGTCCCATAGCATACATTATAATCCTTAAAGACCTCTTGATATTTGATTAAATAACTCGATTAGTGGAGTATTACACTAGGGGCAAGCCTATGGTGTATCTGTGTACATATAAATGCTCTTTGCTGAGGGTGAGTGAAATTTATCTATATATATAAGTTCCATGTTCTAAATTGCTTATGTGTGGAACTTCTCTCGGTATGATTGTGTGAGGGCATGTAACTCAGGAAGAAAAGGGTAAGTTTGCAAGTCGGTGATAAGAATTAGAGTAAGCAATGATGTGTTGGCATTTGAGTTTACAGTTAAGTAAGGATTGTGCATTACTTAGGTTAATCTTGAATGATAGCTTGTGTGACATATTTTGGGGGAGACATTGATAAAATTGGCCTAAAAGTGTGATTAAAATTGCTCGAGGACGAGCAAAGGTTTAAGTGTGGGGTGTTGATAATAGGTGAATTTGACTATATTTATGCCCTAAATATTCACACTTTAATGTTGTTTTGATAATATTTATGATGACAAAATACTCTTATTAGTGTTTTTAGTGTGTTATAGGTACACAAGAGTTGATGAAGGCTAAAAGAGCAGTTTTGGAATCAAAAGAAGGTGAAAAAGGCCATGTGTGGAACAAGTCATGAAATTGTACTAAAACAGCCCAGAAGATTCAGCGGCACTGTTTGACCGCGGTTCCACCGCGATTGCGGCAGAACCGCGATAGGACAGGCCTACGGAAGTTTGGAAGAATCAGAAGACATGATCCACCGCGGTTCCACTGCGAACGCGGTCAAACCGCGGTGGAAGGCAGAAATTTCAGGGGCTGAAATGTAAAAACGAAAGTTGTAAAACCTAAACCCTATATATATTGTTAGGATTTGCCCAAATGGGGCAAGTTTTGTACTATTGACTATTTTTGCAAGCAAACTAGTAAGAGAGAATTCTCTCAACATCCTTCTTTCTTTTACTTTGAATTCTTGATTATGAAATTAATTATCTCTTTTGTTTTCTTAATTATGAGTAGCTAAATCCTTATTTAAGGTTTTGATGGAACCTATTGATTGATGAACTTCTGGGTTATGCGAATACAAATTGTTAGCTAAATTTCTATTTGTTCAACTTCGTTCTTGTTATAGTTAATTGATAGGATCCTCAATTAGATGTGCCTATTTAGTGTGCATAACTTGGAAAAGAGTGCATATTTAGGTTATTGTTGAACAATACCATACCTAGATTATTGGAGGAATTTATAATTGCGGGCGTAAAGGTTGGATTAGGAATAACAAAACCTTGGGTGCGATCTAAAGTGAACTGTGCTAATTAAAGCTAGCAAGGGTAGCTCGGAGGAGTGCAATAGTAAATTATTGTAATTGCTCGGGAGAGAATTACGGTAGAAATAGAGTTCATGATTGATAGAGAAAAATTGACAATTTGTATGAGCATAAACCGAAGGGATTCCATCAATAGGGGAAATCAATACCTTAGTCTTTCTCATTATTCTTTACAACACATTCAATTATTTTCTTCAAGTCTTTAGTTTATTGCAAAACTAGTTAGTAGAAACCAATCACAAAGGTATTTGAAACTCTGGGAAGCTGATTCGGAAGTATTATTGGGTTTTGAAGGTTGTAATTGATAGGTTAACTCTCTTTGGGATTCGACTCCGGACTTAATAAACCAGGTTATATTGACAGCGATCGCATTGTCCTTTTATAGGCATAGTTGGGCGTGATCACAGATCCAGTCCTTTAGTAGCGGGTTCATCTGGATCCAGTACTTTCGATGCGTAGCATAAATCTATGTATAAAAAATTATTAAAATTACAGTAAATAGTAGCTATGAACTCAAAAAAATTAAAATTATAATGGGTTCAATGCTAAAAATTAAATCTATAAAATTTAAATTTTGGATTCGCCTCTGACAATATTTGAAGATTGTCAAATTTAATTTGGTATTTGGTGAAATGAATATAATTAGAAGAAGAAAAAATATATAAACACATAGATCAAGAATTCAATTTAGCTGTAAAGAAAGAGGGCAAATATCTTAGGAAGCAATAATTGAGAATATGGCAAGAACAAACATGTGCATCCTAAATGTAAATCTGACTCATTTACATGTGCATAATATTTTCATGTTTTTTTCATTGTTCCCTATTGTTTTTTTATTTTTTAATGACCATTTGGTTTCTAAACTAGCTCAATTAATTTAGATTCGTGCTTGTTAGGGCCCATAAAGAAAGATACATTATTTATCAAGAATTTTGTTATTTGTAATATTTTAAACTCGAAATTTCTAATTAAAAAGAGGAATCTCATCAATTCTACCATATCGGTTGGTAATTCTATTAGTTTTTGTTATTTCTCAGTTTGTGTCTGATTATTTATGCACACAATGCTCATCCAACATTAGCACATGCAATCACATTTTATTCTTTTTCTTCTGACTCTTCTTTTACAAAGTTGTACTAGAAATCCCCACAAAATAATAACAAAATATATATAGGATATTTTCTTTTCCAAAATTCTATTTTGTTTCACGAAAATAATTTTTATAACAAACAAAAGTTTGGTCATATATAGTTGGAAACAAATTCATCAATATGATACAATAGAAGGAAAATCAATCTAGTAATTCGTACATTATAATAACTTGATCTACGATATTCAATTTTCTGAATCAAAGTACATTTTAAAAAAATTAACAAACTATTAAGAACATTCACACAAGCATAGCAACTTATGATTTTCGACGAGTTTAACTTCTATACACAGATAACCTAAAAACTAAATACGAATAATTTTACCATAATATGTAAAATTAGTTCTGAGAGTAAGACAGAAAATTTTTTACAACATATTAAATTACATTGATAATGTAAAAAATATTACACCATTACTATATATAAGCTAAATTCATAAAATAAATATAGGTCAACGCTACCACCCAATGTTATCCTTATCATGCATTTATGCAAAAGGCTATTTTCACGGCTTAAACTCGTGATCTCCTGATCATATGGTAGTAACTTTATCAGTTACGCCAAGGCTCCCTTCTAATAAAGAAGAAAACTACAAAAACTTTAGAAAGAGAAAAAATGTAAAATGCTCTTTCTTCTTTGTATCCTAAATTGTAAATAATAAAAAAAAATAAAAAAAATAAAAAGAGGTAATATCATTGATGTACTTTATTTCCAATAGGATTTGAAGAACTTCGAGGCCTTTTCCTTAAACCATTTTCCACAGCTTTCTCATGCTCTACTATTGCTCCATTCACTTTTCCAATATTAGTAGAAATTGAATTAAAAGAAACCATAAATTTTCTTGAATATTGAAATGAAAATGGCTTAGCCGAAACCATGAATAAATGAGAGAAAAATAAGGCTAAAATAAGAAGAAATAATGTTCTATGATTGTTTTCCATAGGAGGGAACTTTAGTTTCAAAGAAGGAAAAATGGAGATAAGTATATTTAGTTTACAAGAAAAACTTGGTTTATAAGAATTGAATTGGAAAATCCATGGCTTCATAGTCAAGCTATGCCTTGTGATTAAGTCTGACAAAACATGTGTCAATGGATAAAATACAAGAAAATGAAAACTAATATTTAAAGGGCAGTCTATAGTTTTAAGTCAAAAGTTGCCTCCACACTTTGGACAGATCATAATTGCAAAAAAAAAGACGGATTTATAATTTAAATTTGATGTGTTTAATTTTAAGTTTTTTTTCCGGCGAATTCATCACGCTTTTGTAATTATGAGTTTAATTTTAATATTTTTTATAAATATAATTATATTATATGGCTTGCAGCCAATACTATCATTAATTTTCACGAGATCCAACAACCGAAGCTACTGATAGTCCCGAGAGGGCGGCATCCTCTTATAATGGTTAGCAGCACTAAATAAGTAAATCATCAGTTCAAGGAAAGATCAGGATCGTCTTTGGGGGAAAATGGAACTCGCTAGGCTTTCAAAACGTAAAGACATCGAAAATATTGAGTTCAATTAAACTTGTTGGTTTTTTTTACATCTGCCACTATTTGTGGAAAAAACTCTAGACTATATTTTATGTCGAATTCAGTTGAACCTGTTTGATTATTTGCTACATCCACCAAGCTCTAGACTATAATTAATAACCTTTTTGTTAGTGTTCAGAAACTTGACTTCAAAGAAAAGAAAATTATTTCCTTTTTTTTTTTTCTTTACTTTGTTGTTTAATAGGATAGGAGTTGGAAGCAGCAGAACATGTGAGAGCTAATTTGACTAATATTTAGTAGATCTGATCTTTGATTCAAAGCAATCTTCTAAAGTAAAGAACATGATCATGTGACTTTTCACAAGACAACAACACCTTTAGTCACTTTGTTTTTTGTCCTTTTCTTGTATTTTTATAAGCATTTTATCATAGTTTTCAAGTGTCAAACAAACACAGCTAAGGTTAGTTGGGGAAGATGTAAGCATGTTTGCTCTTAAACAGTATAACAATTACCAGATTCAGATATGTGTCGGAGTAACGGTAAAGTTATTTCCGTATGAACTATAAGTAATGGGTTCGAATTGTAAAAGCAGCCATTAATACTTGCATTAGCATAAGCTATCTACGTCATTCCCTTTGGAATGCTGACCCTTCTGCTAACCCTGAATGAATATGAAAGGACTTATGCACCGAATTGCCCTTTAGATATGCTTTTTATTAGGATAAGTTGAATTGGTCGTATAATAAAAAAAAGACATTTACTGTTGCAATTATCAGATCTTACATCAACGCTCAAAGTAAACAAGCTCAACAAAGGTTCACTATGGTTTTCTACTATAATTAGATTCAGATCGTAAAAATAGAAGCTTGTAATATAGCTAAACCATCATTCATGTCCAATAAATTTCAAACAAAAGGAGATTCGGGTATCAGAGTTAAGTGGACAAGCGACGGGAGGATGAGGAAGAGTAAAGACAAGATGAAAGCAAGATTTCCTGCATTTTACTTTACTACTTCCATTTTCGTAACTTGAGACAGAAAAAAAACGCATTTTCCAGCACAAAATAAGAGTGGAAATGCTACAGAGACTTTATAACCCAGAAGCCCAGAAACACGGCCACATAGGCTAGGATAATAAAGAACAAAGAGCTACACCTTTTACATATATTACTACAAGAACGTAGACTAAAAATTTCTATTACATATACAAGTTTATATCTTGTATTACATAGTAGATCAACTCATGAGGAACAAGAAAGCATGCCTACGCCTGGACGATAAGCCCAGGCTGGAGGCAGGCGGGCGTACTTCTCCATGCCAGGTTGTTCATCAAACGGACGTTGCATAACTTTCAGTAGTCGACGGACTTCCCCAAAATCACCTTGTTCAGCTGCATCAATTGCGCTTTGGCAAAGGTAGTTTCTAAGGACGTACTTTGGATTTACAGCATTCATGGAGGCTTTTCTCTCCTCGTCCGATACACCACTAGTAGATAGCTGTAGAGTAGAATAGTGGCCAGTTAAGCATCTTGCATGCAAGAAAGATGAACATAGTAGAGAAAAGTTGGACCAAATAAATTAAATTGAGCACATATTGTAAACACGGAGACTGGTTTTGCGCCAGTATCATCGTCGACTGCAGCAATAATACAACGATTACCTATACATTTACTTTAAGCTATAGTTCCTGCATCCCACCTTTTCCCCTTCTGCTTACTTTAAACTTTTGGCTCCATTTTTCCCTTCTTTATATGTTTTCGCACAATTAGGGGGCCGGGTGGATCTAGGATGAGTTCAGTAGAGTTCAAGTATACCTATTGCTTTTTACTCGAACTATGTGTACATGGACCCAAAAAAAATGCATATATATAATAACATCGAACACATCCTAAACCCACTAACTTTAGATCCTGTATTCGCCCCTGAGGTCGGGGAGGGTAAGGGGGTGGGGCGCAGATATGGTGCCCTAAAAATAACATAGATATACAGATGAATTATGTTATCTTCTGGGAGAGTAAAATTTGGCGCTTCCACCTACAGCAGCCCGGGAAACCGTGCAGGTGAGTAAAAAGTTATTCTACAAAATTATAAAGCGTAATAAAATAGCCTGTAGATCCTTATGAACAGGATCACAATATACCAAGAAAACAGAAACACAAAGTAGAGCAACATTAAAAAAAGATGATATTGACTTTGTCGTCATTATTTACTATGTACTATTACTGAGCTCAAGCAGATGATACATACCTCCTGTATGTAGGATTTCACCCAGCTTGTCCAAGCTTCTTTGCGTTCCTGACCAATATCCAAAAGAGCAGCTTTCAGAGGAATCAGTAACTGGTCTGCTGGAATTGTAGGATCGGCCTTGACGTTTGATAGCAGTCGGAAGAAGTTGGTGTAATCAACTTTATCAACAGCCATATTCTTAAGTAGATCACCAATCATTTGTTTATTGTACTTAGCCAAACCAAGCTTTTTCGTCATGATAGCTTGATAGTCGTCCATAAACTTGATGCCATACCTAAAAAAATCAGTAGATGATATGTCAGTACAACAACAACAACAACAAACCCAGTAGAATCCCACAAGTGGGCTATGGGGAGGGTAAGATATACGCAGCCTTACCCCTACCCCGGGAAGGGCAGAGAGGTTGTTTCCAATAGAGCCTCAGCTAGAGAATGACTGAAAATGAAAAGGTAATTGCAAAAGTAGGAATATCAGCAAGATGAAATAAGAACGAATCCAAGAGTGCAGTCAAACTATAGGTAGTAATAGTCATCTATGGAGAAAAAATATCATACTAACACTAATGCTAACGAACTGAATAAGACAAAGAGAAACGCTCGACTGCCTACGAACCTTCTACCCTAATCTTTGACATCCACACCGTTCTGTCTAGGGCCATGTCCTCAGTCAGTTGTGTCATATCCTGCCTAATAACCTCTCCCAAGACTTTTTACGCCTACCTCTACCTCTCCTTCTACTCACCGAGACTAACCGCTCGTACCTTCTAACTGGGGCTTCTATACTTCTCTTAACACGACCGAACCATCTCAAACTCGCCTCCCGCATCTTATCCTCCACAGGGGCCACTCCTACCTTTTCCCGAATAACTTCATTCCTAATCTTATCCTACCGGGCATGCCCACACATCCACCTCAACATCCTCATCTCAGCTACTTTTAGCTTCTGGGTATGAGAGTTCTTGATATGTCAGTCAGTCAACCGTAAAAAATATAAAGACAAGCAATGGAAAGAGTAAACTCTAGTAAATTGTAGTATTTCATGTCACCTTTCCATGGCATAATTTGACTCCTTATCATTTAGCAACTCTGCAGTAGATAATGTTTTAGCAAACTGAGCAACATTCCATAAACCTATATCCGGCTGATTTGCAAAACAGTATCTTCTGCCAGGTAGATCAGTGGTATTTGGTGTGAAACTCGGATCAAAAGCATCTAAGAATCCAAAAGGGCCGTAATCAATGGTGAGGCCTAACACACTCATGTTATCAGTATTCATCACTCCGTGTGTGAACCCAACACCTTGCCACCTTGCAATCATAAAAGCAGTCCGCTCAGCAACTTCCACTGCCCATGCTGAAAAAATGTACCATACATAATGCATGTGAGAAGTTATTTGTGGAGGAGTCAAAGTATGCAGCTAAAAATATATTTTTTCAAGTCTGTAACAAGAACACACACTAAATGGCACAGAATATAACGAAAATCAAGTTAGAGCTATGTTACAAGAATGCATGTATAAACTCCAAGTCTAGCAGATCATCACCAAGACTGCACAAATGGCCAATAAAAAGAATAGTATTGTCCCGTTACACGTGATGTGGGAGGACATAAAGGTCCACCACAGAGATAAAAATGAGAAGATCATTAAGAGTTTGCTGAGAACGGAAATATTGCGACCACGGACTACTCATCAAGAGGCAATTACCATCACTCAAATTTAGTACAGGCATTAAACAATCCACCTATATCTACTTCAAGATAACAAATATTAACACATAGTAAGGTAACCAAAAAGTAGTACTTTTAATGACAAAAAGTATTACTTTTTCTCGATATTAAGTATTTCGAAGTCTAAAAATAGAAGTTTGCCTCAAACTAATCATTATCTGGATTGCAGAATCCAGGCAGATCATTACCAAACTCGTACAAATGGCAACGAAAAAGCATTATATTATCCCTTTTCCACTTGCATAGAAGGACATTAAGGACAACTGGCACAGACGCATAAAGATGAGAAGATCATTAAAGAGTTTTGCTGACAATGGCAATGTTGAGACAAGGACTGCTCATCAAGAGGCAATTACCATCACTCTTGTCGGCCACACTGAATTCGGTATTAAAAAGGAGATCAAATCTATGTTGCTCGGACATTCCGAAAATGTTGTTTGGTGTGTGCCGGATCCTCCAAAAGTCGTGTATTTTTGGAGGATCTGACGAGGGTGCGACAGCATTTTGGAGAGTCCGCACAACATAAGATCAAATATAGCACAGAGAGATACTATCCACCCCAATATCCACTTCAAGATGACCAATATATTTACCTGCATATTTGTTTGAAGTTAAATCGACAGCCGAATCATCCTCTTCACCTGTGCTGAATGATATGCTTTCACTCTTGCTCATGTTCTCTAGGTGGGGAAAGTGATGTCTAATGGCGTAGTCTGCTAAAGTACGTACAATCTCAAGATCCTTTTTACCCCTAGAGGCATGTAGTTGGTAAGAACCAAAACGCAGAAAGGATTGAGCAACTCTACAGACAATTGCTCCAGGCTCATCCTTTGGGTTCCCACTGCACGAGGAAAAAAGAAGTCATCAACAGCAGAAACAAAAAAACGCCTGAATGGACCCACAAAAGCAATTATCCCGGCATATTCCTATAACATGGATCCCTTTTCAGACTCCAAGTCTTCAGTGAAACAAGTTCACAGGTGGTTCTCATCAATTTTAATGTAAAATCTGCGCTCAAATCATTCTTGGAAAGAGTGTTGGACTCAAAAATATTTTAAACAAAATGATAAACATACTGTGCATTTAACTATATATACAGAGAGAGGGGGAGAGAGAAAGAATGTAACAGAAGTCTCAATGTATCCTTGCTAATTAAACGGCACCAAAACTGTAAGAGTAACATACTCATAAAACATGTCCCTAGTGACATCTTTTCCTGTTGTTACAAGACAGAGTGCTCTTGTAGTTGGGATTCCAAGGCTGTGCATCGCTTCACTGCAGAGAAATTCCCGAATGCTGCTCCGAAGCACTGCTAGACCGTCAGCAAAACGGCTATATGGGGTCTTCCCAGCACCCTTTAGCTGCAGTTCCCACCTTTCAGATTTTGAATTCAAAACCTCTCCAAGTGTTATTGCTCGACCATCACCTAGCTGACCGGCCCACGTCCCAAACTGATGTCCTCCATAGTTCTGGGCATAAGGCACACTGCAGAAGCAAATTTGACATAAGATGTTGCAAGACTATCAAAAGTTTAAGCAAAATCCAAACTAGAGAAGTGACACTTACGCTCCCACTAAAGGTGATGCCCCTGAGAGCAGAAGTGGAAAATCAGGCCTCTCAAATCTGAAAGGTTAAAAAGAATTCAGTCACTTCCGTCACAACACAATTAGAAAGGAAAATCTTCAGCAAGCATTAAAACCTCACTCTTTAGGATCCAACTCAAGTAACTCTGCTACTGATTCTGACCAAACAACGAGCTGGGGATTCTCCACCTCCACAGAAGGCAACACTTTTGTATAGCAAGCATGCAATACCTACATAAGCACAATATTTGACTCGACTAAATAACTTGCAACAGAATTTCCATCCCTATGCAACAAAATCAACATCATATTTCATCATAGACAAAATCATAGGGGACTGCAGCACTTAATACATATGGAACATTGGGATTTCAACTTTCTTGCTATGAAGGCACACTATGAGCAGAGAATTTAACCTTCCTCATTTGGATACTACCCATGAAACAAGTCTATAAAATATCAAACTTGTAAATCATTTCAATATTGCCAAACGAAAATCCACAGAAGGACACCTAGCGTCTGAACCTCAATTGAATCAAACTTTAACATTATTTCTATCAAGACAATTTTTGCAAGCACAACTTTTACAAACATGAATAACTTGCAATAAAATTTAATTTCTTCAAATTAAAATTGAAAGGGGAGGGGAGTATTGGACCAACGGTAAAATTGTTTTCAAGTGACCTGTAGGTCATGAGTTCAAGCCGTGGAATCAGCCACTAAGGGTAGGCTGCATCAGACCCCGTGGGGACTGGCCATTCCTTGGACCCTTAGGGAACATAGAAGGCTTTGTGCACTGGGGTGCCCTTTTATCCAAATTGAAATTGAAACGGAATGCAGCACTTATTACATATCCAATATCAAGATTTCAACTTTCATGTTATTCTGCTAAAGAAACTCTGTCATAAACTGCAAAAGATGAACGATCCTCATATAGCTAAATAATCCACGAGTAAATTCAGAGCACGTTTGGGTTAGATGGTTATAAATAGCTGATAAATTTTAAGTGATCAAAAACATTTTCAAGTGCTTGTTTTATGAATAAGCAGTTGCGTTGGTATAACAAAAAGTTGATGTGTTTAGTTAAAAAGTGATTTACCAACTTTCGACCAGCGTATGCCTTTTGGCTGATTTTGGATTATAAGTAATTTGGGTAGTCACCAAATGCATAGATAAGCCAAAAGGTGCCGCTTATAAACCAGTTTAACAAGGGTATAAGCTTAGCCAAACACCCACTTATTAACTTTCCTAATTGTAATCATTTCCATTAAATTGCCAGTAAAAAGTTAATGAAATTACAATTAGTTCTATTACATAAGGACTTTCCAGTTTCAATTAAAATCAATAAAGATCACAACTTCAATAAATAAATAAAAACAATTAAGATTTCAAAAATAAAAAATAAAAAGAGAAAACCTCTCTTGGGATGGTATCGGTTCTTAGATCAGCAGGAAGTTCACGAACAAAAGAATGATCCCAATTAAGCTCTTCAAGTTTCAACAAACGTTTTCTATTGCTGCTATCATTATTTTCTAAACTTTGTTTATTGAAATTGTCAGCAACTGAATCAACGGTTGCAGAAGTAGCTGAGTCCATATATGAAGAAAATAATGGACGGCGGTGATGGGTTTGAATTGGGAGGGAAAAGGGGTTGCTTGGATGAAAATAGAATCTGGGTCGGAGAAGAGAAGAACGGAGGTGGAAGAGGGCGGTGGATGAAGCTGAAATGCGAGAAAGCATTTGCATACTTTTGTCTCTATATTTTATTACAACTTAATGGGTACTAAATTACTTTATTTTGTTGGAATATTTTTACAAAAAGAAACGGTTGATATTATTATTCCATATACATAAATTATATATTAATTATCTCTCGGTTTATTTTTAGTTATCCACTTTAAACTTTTTAAGACCCTTAAAAAATAATAAATAAAATATATATTTTACAACTTTAACCATAATAATAATAATATTTTCAAAAGTCTTAGAAAATAATTTAGGGAATGATTAGTTAATGATAAAGGTAAAAGAGACAAAAATAAATTATCTTTCTCTTGATTTAATATAGTGGACAAATAAAGGTAAAAATATAATTTTAGTATAGTGAAACAAGTAAGAATGACCGGAGGAAGGGAGTATAACTAATTTTTAGGGAATATTTTTTTAGTATATATTCGCTAACTATTTTTGTTTAAATGATTACGAGAGAGCTATTTAAGTTAGTTTCTTTTTGGTTCATGCTAGAAACTTCTAATTAGGAAGTAAAGAGATCACTCTCAAATGCTACTCTAAATTTAGAACGCATAACCCAAACTTGTACTTCCTCCACTTTTAGGTGACACACTTTGACTTTTTATGCTGCTCGAGAAATAATAAATGAATTGTATAATTTACCATGATATTCATATTAATTGATGTATATTTTATTGGATTTGATAAAATAATTTAAATTGAGTAATAAATATTGTGGGTATAAAGGGAAAAACAAGTTTGTCTTCTATTAACATACGTAAAGTGTCAAGTAAAAATGAAAATTTATTTTTAATATATGTAGACAATAAATTTGCGTCGAGAAAATAAAATCAAGACCGGAAATATCACAACAGTCGTAGTATTTAATTTCAAATATTTGAGTGTTACAATCTCTATGAATCCTCTGATTCTTCTTTTCAATAGTAAATAAATTCAAGGGCCTTTGAGCTTGATCTTGAACCTATGTTTATTGTCACGAACGATGATCTTGTTCTGGAGCTTTGAGCTTGATTATTTGGACTTGAACTTGATTTCTTCTTCGTTCTTGAACTTGAACTTGATTTCTTCTTCGTTCTTGAGCTTGAACTTGAAGCTTGAAGCTTGAAACTTGTGGGGGAATTTGCACCGCTTGATCCACGAGCCCTTTCTTGCTTCTTGTTATAACTTCTGGTGTCTTTTCTGAGTTATGAAGACCCCTATTTATAGTTGTGGAAGGGAAGAGTTATGATAAGAACAAACTCTTTTCGACCAATCAAATTAAAGCATGACATGGCCGCATTTGATTGGCCAGAACATGTCAATTGCACACGTGGCATGATTTTATTGGCATTTTAGTGTGACTTGGTATGCCTTGTCATTTTGACATGTGGCATGATCCTATTGTCTCTTCCGTTTGACTTGGCGTGCCACGTTATTTGACACGTGGCACCAAACTGGGCCTCAAGGAAGATGACATTTTGGGCCTAACGAATTGGGCTCATCACTTTAGCCCAATTAAATGCGCTAGCCCAGTGGATTAAGACTTATTTATTGGGATTTTTACCTACATATACCATATATGAAACCTTATTACCCTCAATGTTTAAGGTTTGTGTTTATTATATTTAAGCATACCAAATTACCATTTATATACCATAATTCAAATTAGGGATATAATTAAGGGTTCATTTATATTAGGCATAATTATAGAACTCTATCTTCCCACTTTCTCTTTCCTTTCATCTCAACTGTTCACAACACACACAAAACTCACGATGCTCCTATGCTTCCTCTCGCTGATTGATAATAGGTGAATTTGACTATATTTATGCCCTAAATAATCACACTTTAATGTTGTTTTGATAATATTTATGATGACAAAATGCTCTTATTAGTATTTTTAGTGTGTTATTGGTACACATGAGTTGATGAAGGCTAAAAGAGCAGTTTTGGAGTCAAAAGAAAGTCAAAAAGGCCATGTGTGGAACAAGTCAAGGAATTGTGCTGAAACAACCCGGAAGATTCAGCGGCACTGTTTGACCGCGATTCCACCGCGACCGCGGCAAAACCGCGATAGAACAAGCCTGCGGAAGTTTTGAAGAATCATAAGAGATGATCCACCGTGGTTCCACCGCGAACGCGGTCAAATCGCGGTGGAAGGCGGAAAATTCAGGGGCTGAAGTGTACAAACGAAAGTTATAAAACCTAAACCCTATATATATTGTTAGGATTCGCCCAAGGGAGACAAGTTTTGTACTATTGACTACTTTTGCAAGCAAACTAGTAAGAGAGAACTCTCTCAACATCTTTCTTTCTTTTATTTTGAATTCTTGATTATGAAATCAATTATCTCTTTTTGCTTTCTTAATTATGAGTAGCTAAATCTTTCTCTAAGGTTTTGATGTAACCTATTGATTGATGAACTTCAAGGTTATGTGAAAACAAATTGTTAGCTAAATTTTTATTTGTTCAACTTCGTTCTTGTTGTAGTTTATTGATAGGATCCTCAATTAGCTGTGCCTATTTGGTGTGCATAACTTGGAAAAGAGTGCATATTTAGGTTATTGCTGAACAACACCACACCTAGATTATTGTAGAAATCTATAATTGTGGGCGTAAAGGTGGGATTAGGAATTACGAAACCTTGGGTGCAATCTAAAGTGAATTGTGCTAATTAAAGCTAGCTAGGGTAGCTCGGAAGAGTGCAATAGTAAATTATTGTAATTGCTCGGGAGAGAATTACTGTAGAAATAGGGTTCATGATTGATAGAGAAATGTTGATAATTTGTATGAGCATAAACAGAAGGGATTTCATCAATAGGGGAAATCAATACCTTAGTCCTTCTCATTATTCTTTACAACAAATTCAGTTATTTTCTTCAAGTCTTTAGTTTATTGCAAAAGTAGTTAGTAGAAACCACTCACAAAGATAGTTGAAAGTTTGGGAAGCCAATTCAGAAGTGTTATTGGGTTTTGAAGGTTGTAATTGATAGGTTAAATCTCTGTGGCATTCGACTCCAGACTTATAAAACCGGGTTATATTGACAACGACCGCATTGTCCTTTTTAAGGCATAGTTAGGCGTGATCAAATTTTGGCGCCGTTGCCGGGGAATTAACGAGGAGTTAACGGAATTATCAATTGTCATTGACAGAACTGCAAGATTCTTGTGTAGTCAGATTCTCTCTACACACTTTAAATTGAAAATTTTGACGATTGTTGAATTGGGTGCTCAGGTGGATGCCTAGGAAATCTGCAAGAACTGGTGAACTAATTGAAGGACTCTCAGACCCAAAGCAAACATTCTGGGCACGAAACAGGGCAACCAGACAACTTCAACAATCCCAGCAACCACTGAAACTAGATTTTGACATGAGAGATGTAAATGACCCAAACTAGCAAGTTGGGTTGAATATACAAGAGGCGCAGGAAGCGCATGAGGGTGCTCTGTTGACTGGGCAGAGCCAACCGTTGATAATTTGGCAACTGCCATTATTGTGCCAGCCATTCAAGCTGAATCATTCTAGATCACTAACAACATGCTGCACTTGTTGCAAAACAAGGGACTATTTTCTGGGACTTAGGTTGAAGATCCACAACAGCACCTGAAGAATTTTCTTTCTATATGCAAGACGCAGAGGCAACCAAATGTAACACCGGAAGCAATCAGGCTATTGCTGTTTCCATTCTCAGTTATAGGGGTTGCACAGGTATGGCTTAAGTCACTTCCCATTAACTCTATAGCAACATGGGATAAGTTAGTCAAGCAATTCCACAACAAGTTTCATCCATCTAACAAAACAGCTCAGCAAATTGATGAGATTGTGAGCTTCAAGCAAAAACCGATGGAGACATTGCATGAGACTTGGGGCAGATTTAAGGGTATGCTAGTTATGTGTCCTCATCATGGGGTTCTCGAACAGATGTTGGGTCAAAGGTTCTACATGGGGCTCTCGGATAGCATGAAGAATATAGTAGATGCCTTAGCAAGTGGGGCTTTTCTGAGCAAGACTTGGAGAGAAGGCCAGAATTTGCTTGACAAGATGGATCTCGGGTGGACAACCCGGAATTCTCCTATCACTCTAGTGGTACACTCTGTACCTCTAATCCTTCCAACACTATGGAGGAGAACATGGCTACTCTTTTGACACAAATGAGCATCCTGACGAAAAAGGTGGAAGAATCAGCGGTTAAGCAGCAAGTTCACATTGTAGATACTACCAATGGGGGTTTATGCACATAATGCATTATCCAACCCATAGGTAATACATGGGTTGCAGACCAGGAACAACATCATCAGCAAGAAGACATGAACTACGTGGCAAATTATGGAGGGTAGAGACAAGGAAACCAGAATTTGGGTCAGCAGGCTCCACAACAGTACAGGCCCCCTCAGCCACAATACAATGCAGCAGGTATGAGGCCACCCAACAATATGGCTCCATATCCAAGACTTTAGGCCTTCAACAATCAGCAGCAGGGGTATCATCCACCTCCACCAAAACAAGGGGGTAGACATGACGATGGGTTCGCAAGGTTGGAAGCTATGATGCAACAGGTAATTGGGTCACATGCCAAAACCAATGAGAGGATAGATGCACATGATGCAGCTATTAAGAATATAGAGGTGCAGGTGGGCCAGATTGCTATGACATTGAACAATTATCCTCAAGGGACATTACCTGCGGACACTCAAACAAACCCAAAGGATCAAGTCCCAAAGCAGCTAATGGCAGTTAGTCTGAGAAACGATAGAGATCTTGATGCTGAGCAGGAAAGAAATAGAGGCAATTTGCAGGTTGAGACACCCATTCCAGTACCCATTGAACTGGATGAGTCCACAGGGTTGACAGAAGTTACAGTCTAGCCAGCAGCTGAAAATAATTATGTGCAGCATGAAATGGAGAAAGCAGCTGAACCGGTGGAACAGCAGGTTGTGGAACAGGTAGTAGAGAAAGAAAAATCCCAAGTGATTGGGAAGAAGAGGCCTACAGCCCCATTTCCTCAAAGGTTGGCCAAGCACCAGAAAGAGGAGCAATACAAGAGATTCTTCAAAATGCTCAAGAAAATCCAAGTATTCCCTTAATTGAAGCTTTGAAAGAGATGCCTAAGTATGCTAAGATGATGAAAGACTTGATGTCGCAGAAATTTGATTTCCAAGACTTGGCTACCGTGATTCTTACTCAGACATGTAGTGCAGTGGTATCTAGACCCATAGCTGAGAAGTTATCTGACCCGTGTAGCTTCTCTATTCCGTGCACTATAGGAAACTTTGCCTTTGCTAAGGCATTGTGTGATTTGGAGGCTAGCATAAATCTTATGCACTTGGTGATCTATAAGAGGCTGGGAATCGGGAGAGCCAGGCCTACTTCTATGTTATTACAGCTTGCTGACAGGACGGTTAAGTGTCCATTCGGGATATTAGATGATGTGCTTATCCAGGTGGAGAATTTTGTGTTTCCCGCCTATTTTGTGACTCTGGATTGCAAGTTGGACGAGGAGATTCCTATAATCTTAGGAAGACCATTCCTACACACAGGGAGAGAATTGATTGATTGTGAGATTGGGGAGCTCAAGATGAGACTAAATGATGAGGAGATCATATATAATGTACAAAAATCTATAAGGCGCCCTAGTGAGTTTATGAATTGCTCCCTCATTGATGCAGTAGATGTGATAGTGGAGACAAATGATGTAGAGTTGACAGCTGAAGATCCACTTCAGGCATGCCTAATAAACTTAGAGGAGGTAAATGGTGAAAGTCTGGCGGAGTGGGTGTTAGCACTGAAAGGCAAGGGGTTTTGGGATAGAGAGTTGGAGTTTGAACCTCTACACTTAAAAAAGAGAGAGACCCCTCCAGCAAAACCATCCATTGAGGAGCCACCAACGCTGGAACTTAAGCCATTACCAGGTCGTCTTAGGTATGAATTTCTGGGCCCTAAATCCACTTTACCTCTTATTATCTCATCTGTTTTGCTAGATTTGCAGGCTCAACAGCTTATACAGTACTCAAGGAATGTAAAACTGCCATCGGTTGGACCATGGCAGACATAAAGGGGATCAGCCCTGCTTACTGCATGCATAATATTCTCCTTGAAGATGGACACAAACCTTCCAGGGAACACCAAATAAGGCTGAACCCGAATATGAAGGAAGAGGTTAAGAAGGAAGTGATAAAGTGGCTCGACGTGGGAATTATTTTCCCAATCTCTGACAGTAGCTGGGTTAGCCCAGTTCAATGTGTGCCAAATAATGGTGGCATGGCGGTTGTGCAAAATGAGAACAATGAATTAATCTCAACAAGAACCGTCACCGGATGGAGGATATGCATGGACTACAGGAAATTGAATCTAGCCACCCGTAAGGACTACTTCCTACTTCCATTCATTGACCAGATGCATGACAGGTTGGTAGGGAGGTCACATTTTTGCTTCTTGGATGGGTACTCGGGGTACAATCAGATCTCAATTGCACTTGAGGATAGATAGAAGACCTCCTTCACGTGCCCATATGGCATTTTTTCCTTCAGGAGGATGCCATTCGGCCTATGCGATGCACCTGCCACATTCCAAAGGTGCATGATGGCCATATTCACTGACATGGAGGAAGACATCATGGAGGTGTTCATGGATGATTTCTCAGTGGTAGGGAATTCGCTCGATGAATGCCTTGTCAATCTGACAAGAGTGCTGAAACGGTGTATTGAGACCAACTTGGTGCTAAATTGGGAAAAGTGCCATTTTATGGTACAAGAAGGAATAGTCTTGGGGCACCGGGTTTCGAGCAAGGGTATTGAGGTGGACCGAGCCAAAGTTGACGTTATTGCAAAGTTTCCTCCACCAATGTCTGTCAAAGCCATTAAAAACTTTCTTGGACATGCCAGTTTTTACCAGAGGTTCATTAAAGACTTCTCCAAAATTGCCAATCCCCTCTGTAAGTTACTTGAAAAAGATCACCCTTTTGTATTTTCTGATGATTGCAGGACTGCATTTGAGGAGCTGAAGAAGAGGCTGGTCACAACACCAATCATTATTGCCCCCAATTGGGAGCAACCATTTGAGTTTATGTGCGATACAAGTGACTATGAAGAGGGGGCAGTGCTGGGCCAGCGGAAGGACAAGCTGATGCATCCAATCTACTATGCCAGTAGAACACTGAGTAGAGCACGGCTGAATTACACTGTGATGGAGAAGGAAATACTAGCGGTAGTGTTTGCATTCGACAAGTTCTGGTCCTACCTCATAGGATCCAAGGTAATAGTGTACACTGACCATGCAACACTGAAGTAATTAATTGAAAAGAAGGACTCTAAGCCGCACCTAATTCGTTAGGTAATTCTTCTGCAAGAGTTCGATCTTGAAATCCGTGACCGTAAGGGCATTGAAAATCAAGTCGCTGATCACTTATCA
Source organism: Nicotiana noctiflora (assembly GCA_032618575.1). NCBI lineage: Eukaryota > Viridiplantae > Streptophyta > Magnoliopsida > Solanales > Solanaceae > Nicotiana > Nicotiana noctiflora. The sequence continues at coordinate 81,417 of JASVEL010014088.1, forward strand.
CGACTTGAAGGAGATGAAACTGTTAAAGAGAGTGGAGAAATTCTAGAAACCTTTCCAAACGAGCAGCTGCTCGCTACCACTCTCCTTGAAGCGCCATGGTATGCAGACTATGCAAACTACCTAGCCAGTGGCATTCTTACGCACGACCTATCATCGGACCAGAGGAAAAGATTTTTTTATGAAAGCCAACTATACTATTGGGATGAGATCTATTTGTTTAGAATATGCCTTGATAACATGATCCGGAGATGCGTCCCCGAGATCGAACAATCTTCTGTCTTGCAGGCTTGTCATGCTTCAGCATATGGTGGCCATTTTGGAGGAGTTTGAACAGTAGCCAAGATACTTGAAATCGGATTATACTGGCCAACCGTATTTAAAAATGCACACTTGTGGGTGAAAGGGTGTAATGAATGTCAACGCACCGGGAATACCTCCCAGCGTCACGAGATGCCCATGAACCCAATCCAACAGGTGGAAGTATTTGATGTCAGCTCCTATGGCAATAAGTACATTCTTGTTGTTGTAGACTATGTGTCCAAATGGGTGGAAGCTGTAGCATTACTCACCAACGATGCTAAGGTGGTGGTGGGATTTCTCAAGAAAAACATTTTCACTCGCTTTGGGACACCGAGGGCAATTATCGGCGATGGGGGCACTCACTTCTGTAATCGGGCATTTGAGAAATTGTTGGCTAAGTACGATATGAAGCACAAAGTGGCTACTCCATATCACCCGCAGACCAGTGGGCAAGTTGAGGTATCCAACAGGGAGATAAAGAGTGTATTGACAAAAATGGTGAACGACACAAGGACCGACTGGTCAAGAAAGCTCGATGATGCATTATGGGCATATAGGATAGCTTTTAAGACACCAATCGGCATGTCACTATACAAATTGGTGTTTGGGAAAGCTTGTCACCTAACCGTTGAACTGGAGCATAAAGCATGGTGGGCACTCAAGCAATTTAATGTCAGCTGGGATGAAGCGGGTAAATCAAGAGTCACCGAATTACATGAGCTGGAAGAGTTCCGGTATCTAGCTTTTGAGAGCACAAGAATATACAAGGAGAGGATAAAGCGGCTGCATGACCAACATATCATAGAGCGCAACTTCAAAACCGGGGACAAGGTACTACTCTATAACTCAAGATTACGGCTGTTCCCGGGCAAATTGAAATCAAGATGGTCTAGCCCATTCCGGGTAGTTGAAGTGTTACAGTCTGGCGCTGTGGAAATACAATCTGAAAATGGCTCTCGCACTTTCAGAGTCAATGGACAGCGGTTGAAATTGTACGTTGGCATGAATGAAGCCAATGAGACGGTTGAATTGCGATTGGATGAACCTCAAAGGTCAAGCGAGCCTTAAAATGCGCTAAGTTGAGTCGTGCTGCAACGTTAAATCAGGCGCTACATGGGAGGTGTAAACGCGTGATTTTTGACCCTCCCCGAGATTTTTTATATTTTTAGCGTAAAATATTTAGTTTAGTTTTAATATAGCTATTTTAGCTAAATTTGACTCTTTACTTTATTTTTACCTTAAAATAAAAAATAACAAAATATAGTTTTATTAATGTTTTGTAGTTATTTTAAACTTGAAAAATACAAAAATAGTACTTTATATTTTTTATCTTTTTATAAAAACGAAAATAATAAAAAATAGTTTCATTAATATTTTGTAGTTATTTTAAACTTGAAAAAATATAAAAATAGTACTTTATATTTTTATCTTTTTATAAAAACGAAAATAATAAAAAAAAATAGTTTCATTAATATTTCGTAGTTATTTTAAACTTGAAAATATAAAAAATAGTTTTATTTTAATTATGAGTATTATAGTTATTTTGACTACCTAGGATTAATTAAATAACACCATTCTCGGTTCCGGGCGAAGAATAATATTCGGGTTCAAACTACCCGGTTTTATAATTTTCGGACCTAGCCCGTAATAGTCCGAGTCCGCACATGGGGAACACGGACAAAATACAACCATAACCCATGTGAGCCCCCATTTTGGTCTTGACATTTCACATGCACACACAATACATAATCACATGAACACACCTAAGAAGCTAGACTTTACACCTAAGGGATGACACTACATGTGAGGGGAGTTGTGATTTTCTTCTTCTTAAAGAAGAAGAAAGAACGGCAGAGGGGGGAATTGAAGAGGAGAACAAAAACAAAGATCAAAAACAAACAAAGAGAAAAGAAACGAAAAACAAAGAGAGAAGGAAAAACAAAGAGAAAAGAAACGAAAAACAAAGAGAGAAGGAAAAACAAAGAGAGAAAAAAAAAACGCAAAAGAAAGAGAAGAAAGAAAAAAGAAAGGAAGAAAAGAGAGAAACAAAAAAGAGAGAGAGGATTGAAAATAAAGGAGAAAAGAAGAGATTGGATTGAAAGAAGAAGAAAAAAACGAGAAAAAGAAGGAGAGGATTCAAAACAAAGAAAGAACACTAAACAGAAAGAAAACGAAAGAAGAAAAGAGAAGAAGAAACACGGCAGAAAGAAGAAAAGAGAGACCATTGTTCGGTTATCTCTTCATTTTGATTCGAGTTACAACTTCAGTCGAGGTCGTCGTTTGATTCGAGTTCTGTCCGGAGAGGTCGAGGTTTGAGATCGTCATAAAAGGTTCGTTTTCTCGTTGTGTACGTTGAAAAATATGCAGAAATAAAGGTGTTGTTCTTTTCCGATCTTGTTCTTCTCGCTAATATTTTGGATCGTTTCGTATTTGATTTACTTTCGTATGGTTCAGACTATTTTTGTAAATATATGATTTTGTTGAACATGCAATGTCGAAGTTAGCTAATGAAAATGACTAATCCTTCATATGCTCGCCAACTAGTTATGCTTCCATTGTTTATGTAATTGTTCACCATAGTCTTGAATTTGCTCACTTAGTTAGCTACTCGTATGATTACTCGAATTGGTTATAGTTGAGCACGATGTTGTCACATTATGGAAATTGGTTCATTATTCTTTAACCGAACGGCGTAATTAGATTAAAGGAATCGGGGGTGCATTTCATGTGACCCGACTCCAATTTTGAACAAGGTTAAATAAAGTGTGTCGTGAACCACAAGTGCATTTCATGTAGTGTGGCTTGCAACATGTTTTAAATAATCTTGAATTAACTCTTAAATAAATATAGCGGAATGTAGTTTGCTTTTAAATTAGAATTAGAGGTATGCCTCGCCTAACAAAATTATACAAATCGCGGGGCCCTCATAAATGTATATGTAAAATATTTAGATTTCGAGATGTGCCGTTTCTTAGCGAATTTCATGGCCTTCTCAAAAATGTAAATAAGTAATCGCTCTAGGCGCGTATTTTAATAATTTTACCTTCTTAAATACGGGTGTGCATTTCATGCGGCCCAAATCCAAATCCCAAAATGTTGAATAAGAATGTGTCGAGGATCCGGGTGCATTTCATGTGACGTGATTCGAAACATATTTTTAGGCAACATTCTCTTTCGTAAATAATAATAATAATAAAAGCGGTAAAGGGATATTAATTTGCATTAAGTATATAACTCTAAAAATCAGATAAATAAGCCGAATATGACAGTTAAGCGACCGTGCTAGAACCACGGAATTCGGGAATGCCTAACACCTTCTCCCGGGTTAACAGAATTCCTTATCTGGATTTCTGGTTCGCGGACCATTAAATAGAGTCAAACCTTTCCTCAATTCGGGTTTCAAACCGGTGACTTGGGACACCATAATTCATTCCAAGTGGCGACTCTGAAATAAATAAATAATCTCATTTCGAATATTGTCACTTAAATTGGAAAAACTCCCTTATGCATTATCCTTCGGGGTAAGCGCGCCGAAAGGAGGTGTGACAGCTCTGGCGACTCTGCGGGGGAAGCAAACCCAGAACCACTGGTTCAGGGTTTAAGAATTCGAGCTTGGAATAATTGTTGTATTTGGCTTATTTATTATCCGATTTTATTATATGTTTGTATTAATGTGCTAAATATTGTTTTTACTGTTTTGATATTTTGTGAATTGTATATAAATTGTGTCGATACCCGTTTTCTTCTTCTGAGTCTCTTTGAAATATAATCTCGGGCATTTGCTGGACTTCTTTTCTGTATAGTGTCTAATTCCCACTTTAGAACGAGGTTTGGATAAGTTGCAAAACCGGTGAAGCTTCTGTATTCCCGGGTTGCTGCCTCCTCCTCGGCTCGAGTTGTCCGCTCGGGTAAGCCAGGTCTAGAACAATAAACCCAGGTTTTTAAAGCTAGAATAACAAAGCTTCATGCCGGATCCCTAGTAGGAACGTTTATTTGCATCATGTTGCATTTGACTTAGGGGACTCAACACAGGGGTAGGGTCCGTCTAGGACAGGTGACCTGAAATGAAAAGACCATCCTGCTGCATCCTGTTTGTTTTACGCATATATTTGCTTCATACTTGTAGGCTAACTGTTTTTTTTATATTGAGGAAAATGAAAAAAAAATAGTCTCAAAATAGTTTTTTTTTACTTACTTAAAAAGAAAAAAAAACGTTTGTTGTAAAATAAAAAATGTGTGATCAAAATAAAAAAAAATAGTTTCAAAATAGTTTGGTTTTTTACTTAAAAAGAAAAAAAAAACGTTTGTTGTAAAATAAAAAAATATGTGATTTCAAAATAGATTGTTTTTTTTACTAAAAAAAAATTGTTTTAAAGGACGCCGGAAGGCTGTTTTTGCAAAAATAGCCACTTTCAATTTTTATAAATAATTTTTGGGCACAACCTTGAAATATTCCCTCGCGGAAATGTTGAAAGGTCGTAGCCGCAAAATCAAGTTTGGGTTACCACCCCTTTTTAAAAAATCAAAAAATGTCGAATTTCAGTTTTTAATAAAGCGAAGTGACGCTGTTTTTTCCGAAAGGACGCCGAAAGGCTATTTTTTGCAAAATAGCTTTTTTTGAATTTTTTCTTAATTTGTGGGCACAGCCTTGAAATATTCCTTGTGGAAATGTTGCAAGGCCATAGTCGCAAAATCAAGTCCGGGTTCACACCCCTTTTGTAAAAATAACCAAAAAAATGTCAAATTTTTGATTTTGTTATAAATAAGTCGGGTGATGCTATTCTTGCTTAAAATAAGCCGAACGTCCCTCAAAAAGACGCCGGAAGGTTGTTTTTGCAAGAATAGCCACTTTGGATTTTTTTTAAATAATTCTGGACACAGCCTTGAAATATTCCCTCGCGGAAATGTCGAAAGGCTGTATCCGCAAAAATCAAGTTTTGAGTCATCACTCAACTTTACAAAACTAACCACTTTATCAAACAAGCCATTACATGGCCGAAATTTTACTGAAATAGCTGCATTTTTGCATTTGAACTTTCTCAGTCTTGTGTTGGCCTGTGTCGGTGCTGGACGATGCCCCATAGGCCCTAGGATAAATTTTTTTTTTTTTGAATTTGCATCTTCTTAAATAAAATTTTGCAAAAATGGCCACTTTGAAGTCTTCTCTTTTTCTTTTTGAATAATAGCCTTGAAATATTCCATGTGGAAATGTTGAAAGGACGTGGCCTCAAAATAAAGTTTGGGATACCACCCCTTTTTTAAAAAAAAAAAATTAAAAAATGTGTGTTTAATTTCGTCAATAAAATCAAAGTGATGCCGTTCTTGGAAATAGCCGAATGTTCCGAAAGGACGCCGGAAGGCTGTTTTTGCAAAAATAGCCGCCTTGAGTCATTTTAGATAATTTACGAGCATAGCCTTGAAATATTCCTTGTGGAAATGTTGCAAGGCCATAGCCGCAAAATCAAGTTCGGGTTCACACCCCTTTTGCAGAAATAACCAAAAAAATGTGTCAAATTTTTGATTTTATTATAAATAAATCGGGTGATGCTATTCTTGTTTAAAATAAGCCGAATGTTCCCCAAAAGGACGCTAGAAGGCTATTTTTGCAAGAATAGCCACTTTGAGTCTTTGTAAATAATTTTTGGACACAACCTTGAAATATTCCCTCGTGGAAATATTGAAAGGCCGTATCCGCAAAATTAAGTTTGAGTCATCACTCAACTTTGCAAAAAAAAAAAATATGGTTTTGCTGAAATGGCCACATTTGGCATTTAAACTTTCTCAGTCTTGTGTTGGCCTGTGTCAGTGCTGAACGATGCCCCATGGGCCCTAAGATGAAAATTTTTGAATTTGTAGTCTCTTAAATAAAATTTTGCAAAAATAGCCGCTTTTTCAAATAAGTCATTACATGGCCAATTTTGTAAAAATAGTCAATTGACATTAGAAACTTCTCAGTCTTGTGTTGGCTTATGGCGATGCCGAATGATGCCCCCATGAGCCACAGGAGTTGGAGTTGGTTTCTATAATTTTCCTTCAAAGAAAAAAAAAATCAAAAAAAAATCAAATAAACAACTCTTTATTTCTTGCATTAATTTGCAAGAACTACGCTCGGTCTGATTCATGCGGGGTCATGATACGTAGGCAATCTCCATAAGATTCGACCACAACTGTATATGTATATATATGAAAAAAAAATGAAAAAAAAATGAAAAAAAAGAAAAAAAAAGAAAAAAAAAGAAAAGAAAAAAGAAAAAAAAGTTAGCAAAAAATATTGATAAGGACTGCCTGATTCCATTTTTACCATATTTTATTTTGAATTGTTGAGAATAGAGGTGGTTGGTTTGTGGTGAACCGGAAACAGAAGATCCAGGAAAACCCGATTATGATCCAAGATAGTGACACCAAGAATATCGCATAGAGTCCTTTACCTGCACGCCATGATGGACGCTTTGTGGGGATGTATTGACTAAAGCTGAAAATGTCGAAGCAAATAAGTTGCCTTGGTAATATTGATGCGAAGCTCAGTGGCCAAAATATCGTGCTTGGTAATCGGGAAGACTCTCCATTTCTTGGTCAACGAGAATGGAGTTTTTGGTGGCTTATTTTGTTGTCATTTCTGTCGTCCAGATTATTTCAGGGTTGTAATCGGGATATTGTCATGTAACTCAAACCCTTTTATCGTTTTATTTTGTCCAGTTTTCTATTGGTCATAATACCTCATTTAGTATTGTGTAGGTTTGTTCCAAGGGTGTACCTCAGTTTATTGTGTTTGTTTTGTTGTATTAATTCATTTCTAGTTCGTCTAATGCAACTCTCTTGTTTGCCATTATTTCGAGTCATTTTTCTTGATTTAAGTCTTTCTTCTTTATAGTCATTTTTCTGTCAACACTAGTGACATGACATGCACGCATAATTGTGGCCTAATCTTAAAAGTTAATCATGAAGGAATTGGAAGATAATCATGGCATTTTAAAAGAAATAATGATTTGAGATTATTTGGAACCCGAGTCACGTGAAATTTGGGGCGGGTAAAATACAAAGAAAGCCTTAAGGGCAAAATGGCCATGCTGACATGGGGTTCGCTCGTGATACTGAAATGGAAGTGTCGTCCAGCAATACTTTAAAATGATGGATGAAGAAGGCGAATGGACGATATGGTTATCACTCCTAGCACAACCAAAAGATGTCGCGAATGTGTTGTTTGTACTTGGCATGTTTTGAAGATTGGAATGACGAAGGCATTTTGTTCTGCTACCCAAACACTTTATCCTTCGTTAACCCTTCGAGCCTTATTTTGATTTCTTTCATACCCTTCCTTCGGAGTTAGTTGCAAAGACTAGAAACACAGGTTTGAAAGACAAGAGAAAAAAGGGAAGAAAAGAAAACAACAAAAGGAGATAAAGAAAAGAAAAGAAAAAGGAAAATGTGTGAAAAAAAAAAGAATTTGAAAAAGAGGAATTGGGAACTACGTTTGACCTGATTCCTTAAAGAGGATACGTAGGCGCTTCACAGCTCGGTCATAGTGTAAATAAAGTAATAAAAATTCCCCAAGTAAAATCTGGGGCAAAGAAAAATTGTGTTGATTATAAATGAATTTAGGTCCGAATGTTGTAAATTTTGAACCCAAAATTGATTTTGTTTTGAGCCTTCAATACCCTTTCTTTCTAACCCTATCCAAATCCCACATTACGGTCCAAAGAAAGACCTTCCGATCAGTCTTCAAAAGATGCCACGTCAGGCGAGTGAGAGAGTCCTATCAAAATATAACACTCTGATTCTCAGCAAAAAAAGACTCTGATTCCTAGCAGGAAGGAAACACGAGAAAGTCTTAGCAGTGACACCCCAATCCCCAGCTAAAAGTGATACAAATGAGAGAGTCTTACCGGTGAAAACCTTCACAAGCACCATAAGGCGACGAAAGCTGAGAGAAAATCAAAATGAGAGAGGCTTGAAAGTGAAAACCCTTCGGGCACTACAAGTCAAATAAAGGTGATAATCAGATGGAAATCACGAGACATAAATCGTGAAAGGCAATTAACGACGGAGGATAGGCCATATGTGCATGTCATGACCAGTAGAGTTGGTATTCGCGTTTGATAAGTTTTTATAGTTATTTCTTGCTAGAGAGTCATTTTTCTCCTTTGTCTTCTATTTTGTTTCTTTTTATCTTTCCCATTTTATCAAAAATTCCCCATCAAAGTCTGTCTAGTCAGAACAAGTGAGGAATGACTTCAAAACTTGCCACCAACTTTCCAATTATTATACAAAGCAAGGAAGTGTCATTGATGGCAGAGAAGTATGGTGCAAAGAAGATTATTAAACTGGGGTAGAAAATTTTCTTTTCATTTTGAAAATTTTCTGGAAGTCGAGTCCCACTTGGGGAAAAGGGAAGAAAGAAGGCCTTAAGGGAAGCAATATTTAAACCAATGTCATCTCCAACAGTCTTCAGAAGAGTGAAACACCAATTTTGAGGAAATGAAAATCCACCAGCAGTGTTATCTTCAGCAAGTTCCGAGGTGGTCTGACAACACAGAGTGGTAAAGGAAGAAAGGAAATCTCATCTTCAACAAAAGTTGAGAAACACAGAAAGGGGAAGGGATAAATGGAAAAACCCATCCCCAGCAGGAATATCATCTCCAGCAAATGAAATCATTCCCCTACAAGTTTTGGGAACCCCGAGCGAGGGAAAGGAGAAAAGGAAAAAACCACCACACAGGAGCGGCACAACCGCTCACAATGTTTTGAACTAACAAATTTTCTTTGATTTGAAACAGGGAAAGAAAGTGCTATTGATAGCAGAAAGTCATGCCACAAGGAAGAACACCAATACTGGGGCAGAAAATTTTCTGCCGTTGTTGAAAATTTTCTCGGAGAAACTAGGAAGGCAATTCAAGATGACGTGTCAGGTTTGTCCACCTTCAAATAGGATGTTTCAGGTTTGTCCACCTTCGAACAGGACGTCTCAGGTTTGTTCACTTTCATACATTGATATCATGGGAGTATTCGCCCTCGAATAGGATACGATGGGAGTGTTCGCCCTCGAATAGAATACGATGGGAGTATTCGCCCTCGAATAGGATACGATGGGAGTATTCGCCCTCGAATAGAATACAATGGGAGTATTCGCCCTCGAATAGGATACAATGGGAGTATTCGCCCTCAAATAGGATACAATGGGAGTATTCGCCCTCGAATAGGATACAATGGGAGTATTCGCTCTCGAATAGGATACAACGGGAGTATTCGCCCTCGAATAGGATACAATGGGAGTATTCGCCCTCGAATAGGATACAATGGGAGTATTCGCCCTCGAATAGAATACGATGGGACTATCCGCCCTCGAATAGGATATTTTACGTTGGTTTTATTTTACATTGTCCTTTGCATATTTCATAAATTATTGCCAGAATGCATTTTTAATTCAAAAGTTGCTACTAAAAGCAGGCGCCTACCTGTATAACAAAAGGCAAGTCTTCAGTCTTTACATTGCAGGTCTTGAAACCAGTAACCCACCATAAAGCATAGAGTTACAACAAGAGTTCCCAACGCAAATTCAAGCGCATGAGTCAAAGGAAGGGAGGGAATGAAGGAAATTTTCCCAGCATCATTATCCTCAGCAGGTAAGTAAACAATTCCAAAGATATCCCCAGCAGTCAAGGGAAAAATAACACGACTTAGGAGGAAAGCAATTTCGAAACAAGGTAATTCAGAAGAAAGGATGGTATGGAGTTAATGAGTTGTAGTTGAAGTCAGGGTGCCCGCCTGAAGAATGGAGTGGCGATTTTATTTTGAAGTAGTAGTTGAAGTCAGGGAGCCCGCCTGAAGAATGGATTGGCGATTTATTTTGAAGTTGTAGTTGAAGTCAGGGAGCCCGCCTGAAGAATGGAGTGGCGATTTTATTTTGGAGTTGTAGTTGAAGTCAGGGAGCCCGCCTGAAGAATGGAGTGGCGATTTTATTTTGGAGTTGTAGTTGAAGTCAGGGAGCCCGCCTGAAGAATGGAGTGGCGATTTTATTTTGAAGTTGTAGTTGAAGTCAGGGAGCCCGCCTGGAGAATGGAGTGGCGATTTTATTTTGGAGTTGTAGTTGAAGTCAGGGAGCCCGCCTGAAGAATGGAGTGGCGATTTTATTTTGAAGTAGTAGTTGAAGTCAGGGAGCCCGCCTGAAGAATGGAGTGGCGATTTAATTTTGAAGTAGTAGCTGAAGTCAGGGAGCCCGCCCGAAGAATGGAGTGGCGATTTTATTTTGAAGTTGTAGTTGAAGTCAGGGAGCCCGCCTGGAGAATGGAGTAGCAATTTATTTTGAAGTTGTAGTGGAAGTCAGGGAGCCCACCCGAAGAATGGAGTGGCGATTTATTTTAAAGTTGTAGTTGAAGTCAGGGAGCCCGCCTGAAGAATGGAGCGGCGATTTATTTTTGAAGTTGGTTAAGGAAAGCGGCAGAGTGTAACGGAAATCCCCAACATGAATCAGAAGGAAGGCAACCAGAATGCGAGTCAACAGTCCGAGGGGATCAACAGAAGTTTAGTCACAATAAACAAAAAAAAAGGAGGCATGAAGCCAATCGTAATTTCCATAGACGGTACTCATGTGTAACGACCCGACCGGTCGTTTTAGAAAATTACGCCCCAATCCCTAATTTAACTGTTCCCCTAAGTTCATTTCTGCTATTGTGGGTTGCCGGGAGAGTTGGTTCCAAAAAATTTGAGCATTTTGGGACACTTAGTCCCTAAATAAGAGCTTTGAAACTAGAAAACGGTTCGTAGCCGGAACAGTGTTAAGACGATCTCGAAACGGAAATCCGATGGTTCCATTAGCTCCGTTAGGTGATTTCGGGGTTAGGAGCGCGTTCGGGACGTATTTTGAGGTCCGTAGCTCAATTAGGCTTGAAATGCCGAAGGTTGAAATTTTGGCGAATCCGATCGATAGGTGAGATTTTGATCCGGGGTCGGAATGGAATTCCGACAATTTCTGTAGCTTCGTTATGTGATTTTGGATATGTCCGCAAATTTTCAGGTCATTCGGACGTCGTTTGGACGGGTTTTTTGATCGAATGTGCAATTCGGAAAGTTTTAAGAAATTTAGGCTTGAATTCGATGCGAATTATGGGTTTTGATGTTGTTAGACGTGTTTTGAGGATTGAAGCAAGTTCGAATAAGGTATTAAGATGTGTTGGTATGTTTGGATGAGGTCCCGGGGGCCTCGGGGTGTTTTCGGATGGTTAAACGGGAGAAAATTGTGGAAAATTGCAGGTTGGTATCCTGCTTCTGTTGTTTCCGCTCCTGCGGAATTTTGGACGCAGGAGCGAGTCCGCAGAAGCGGACGAGGTGCGCAGGAGCGGGTGATTTCGCAGAAGCGGAAGAACTTCCGCCGAAGCGGGGTCGCTGGTGCGAGCCAGTTATCGCAGAAGCGGCTGGTTCCGCAGAAGCGGGCGTTTGACCGTTTGGGCGAGACTGCAGAAGCGGTCGAGGATGCGCAGAGGCGGATTTGTCCGCAGAAGCGGAAGCTTCTTCGCAGAAGAGGGACCGCTTAAGCGGCCCTTTGTTCGCAGAAGCGGAAATGGCCGGCTAGGCCTGGAACCGCTGAAGCGACCCTTTGGTCGCGGATACGGGAGCGTAGAAGCGGAAAATGTTCCGCAGAAGCGAAAATCGCTGTAAGTAAGTGTATCAGAAGTTAGAAAATTTCAGAACATTTTAACATTTGGGGGTCTCGGCTTAAGGGCGATTTTGGGCGATTTTGGGCGATTTTGAGGAGGAAATCAAGGGAAATCATCAGGTAATCAACTATGAACTCATATTATGATTAGTATTGGTAATATTATGCAATTATATCATGAAAATGGAGGAATTTGGGGTAATTATGGAGGATTTAGCCCTAGTCTTGAACTTTAGAAAATCTCTGATTTGAGTGAGCAAATGGAGTCCGATTTTGGTAAATTTTATATGCCTAGACTCGTATTGAGATAAGGAACCCGAAAATATAATTTTCGTGATTTTTCGATAAGCGTACCGAAAGTCGGGTTTTGACAACTTGTGAGTTTTGGTGCATTTTGAGTTATTTTGATTAGGTAATACCCAATTGGCCTATTTTGATGTGATTCTATTGATTTTTATCAGATACTACACTTGTGGAGGCCGACATTCGCGGCAAGAGAGTTGTTTCATAGCGGTTTTGTACCGGAATTGAGGTAAGTGGCTTGTCTAACCTCGTGTTGGGGAATTTTCACCCCTAGGATATTATGTGATAGTTTAAAAGCCTTGTACGCGAGGTGACGGGCGTGTACATGCGCTGGTTGATGAACACGTATTTTATTCAGAAATGTTCGATGAGCGATATCCCCGTCTTTGGTTGTTAATTTGATATTTTACCCGGTAGTGGTTAGAAGAGCATGATTAGGTAGCACTTAACTCTGTTTAGTTGCCTAACCGCCTTATTTGAATTCCTTGTTAATTATTGGCACTATTTTTCGGTGAAGTTATAAAAGCATAATTATTCACTCGTGGATTCCTTAATCGGTCGTGCTCGTGGACTCGCGGTTCGATTCCCGGAGACCTGTGGCCGTGGGTTCGATTCCCGCAGACCCGACGTGATATTGGTAGGGACTACGGTTCGATTCCCGAGATCCCGAGTTATTGGTAGGGACTACGGTTCGATTCCCGAGATCCCGAGTTATTGGTAGGACTACGGTCCGATTCCCGAGATCCCGAGTTATTGGTAGGACTCACGGTTCGATTCCCGAGATCCCGAGTTATTGGTAGGGACTACGGTTCGATTCCCGAGATCCCGAGTTATCGGTAGGGACTACGGGTTCGATTCCCGAGATCCCGAGTTATCGGCAGGGACTACGGTTCGATTTCCCGAGATCCCGAGTTATCGGTAGGGACTACGGTTCGATTCCCGAGATCCCGAGTTATTGGTAGTGACCGCGGGTTCGATTCCTGAGATCCCGAGTTATTGTGATATTATCGAGACATGGGCCGCGGGTTCGATTCCCGTAGACCTGGAGTACTGAGAATGGGACCGCGGGTTCAATTCCCACAGGACATCCTGGATTTGTTTATTTGAGTTGGTTATTTGTTATTAGCTTGGTTGTAGACAGCTTCAGTAAATATTGTTATTTTGGAAATTTTGTTGTTATATGTTAAACTCGTTTATTTTGTTATCATCATATTATTATTGTTTCTCGTAGGGCTCCGACCTTCCTCGTCACTACTCCATCGAGGTTAGGCTTCGGCACTTACCGAGTACCGCCGTGGTGTACTCATGCTACTCTTCTCGCACATTTTTGTTGTGCAGATCCAGGTACATCAGAGGAGGCTCGTACTAGGTGATTCTGCAGCTTTCTGGGAGACTTCGAGGTATGATCTGCTACGTCCGCGGATCCGGAGGCTTCCCTTCTACTCTAGTATTACTAGTTGACATTTTTCTTCATTTCGTTGTTAGATACTCTTTACACATAGAGCCACAGGATGTATTTCCCTTTTAGTCTGTGTTACCGTGGGGTTCCGGATCTTGGTAGTGTTTATTTATCGTGTGACGGATGTATGTGCCAAGTGGCACGGATTACATATCTTTTATGTTATTTTCCGCTGTTTCTTATTTAAGTAATTATAATTTGTATATTCCGCAACGTGTTAGGCTTACCTAGTCGTGGGGACTGGGTGCCATCACGACATGTTCACAATTGGTGAACTAGGGTCGTGACAAGTTGGTATCAGAGCTCTAGGTTCGTAGGAGTCACGGGACACAGACCGGTTACTTAGATTCTCGCTGATCGATACGGAGACGTCTGTATTTATCTACGAGGGGCTATGTAAATGTTTAGGAAACTCTTCAATTCTTTGAATTCCTTATCGTGCGTCATTTATTCAGTTGAAGCCTATGTCATATGTTCTTTTGCATCCACTCGTGTATTGAAATTGCGCACTCGGTATCAAGTATGCGCCAACGGTTCGTGACGCTGCAGAGAGATCTCAAGGAAGTCAAGAATTTACTCAACCATTGTTACCGCGTGTCATCCATATCGATAATGCAATAGAATTGAGAGATCTTCAACCGTGCACATGGGGGTGCACTAGGTTCTGACATTCAGTTGATAAGTATGGTCTTGAGAAGGTTTACTTAACTGCCTAATCGTCACAGTAAAGGTAGAATCACGAGGTGGATGTAGATCTAAAGATAGTTAGTGATAATAAAGACTATATGGTTCATATGAGGTATCTATTTAGCGAAGAATTCAGCCAGCAGAGATACTGGGGGAAATGAGTTTAACTGTCTTAAGAAGGACATGTACCAAACCAATGTCTTGGGTTGTCTTATGATGAAGACGTACATATGATAAAGGCTATTATCGTGGATTAGCAAGATGTATCTTTAAGGCTTCGTGCTAACTGAAGGGATTTCACTATCAACGACCAAATTATGGGTCATGTATCATATCCGATTTTGGCTCGCACTGTATTTAGGTGCTATTCAAAAAGTTCTTTGAAACTTGTGGAAGAGTAAGAGTTGAGACTCGTATGGTATGACGTTGGGACTTTTGATGTTCCCGTGTCCATAATAATTCTACATTTCATTATCAACAGGGAAGACTTCGGCGAAGGCTACATGGTGCTTCGTAGGTGTGAGAATCACAGTATGTCTTAAGCCGTCGTGGTAAAGAATGTTCGATACATAGAGCGGGAATATGCTTGGTTGTATTGGGATGAGTTCATACCCTATGGTGTTAGAGTGCTAATATAGCACAGGTGGTTATATTCGTTGGATCAAGTGAGTTTCAGTTGAATAATAGTAAATGACTTGAGAGAATGGTTATAATGTGTTCGAGAGTCGTGTAATAGTGGCTTGGGGCTAAGTGGGAGAGTCCCACCGCTTAAGATTGGATCGCATGGTTAATTACCTGTGTGAATTATGGATACCAGCGTATTATTGTGTTATTGCAGCCACGGGAAAAGGACCATGTGTGGCAATTTGAGTATATGTATTGTTGAATGCATGTTATGTTTAGCCTTACTCGCTCATGTTCAAACTTGAGGGAAAATTCATGATTTATGCCTCGTATAGGTGCAGACTTCGCGGGAAGTGATTCCGCCTGGGTGCTTTATCGAGAGGGTATTCATATGTTATAAACATTCAGTAGAGTTGGTTGCGTACTGGGCCAAGTCAGGGCCGGATGGTTCTCAATAGCGGTCCTAGTGAATTCAAGAGGTAAAGTGCGGTGCTTGATAATTCTGAGTCTATAAGTACAGTTGAGGCTCAAGCTTTTGAAGCAACTTATGAAGTAAGGCACAAAACGATCTATGATGTTTTGACTTGTGGTGTAGTATTTGAGAGACATGAAATGGTCGTCGTTTTTGAGATAGCATGGCCTCATGATTTAAGGTCACTCGGGGTAAGTGCGGTTGGAATAAGTTAGGTATTGAAGGAAGATATTAACATTTCTAAGGCAATCAAGGATAACCTGGAAGGAAGTAGATTGATCAGCCATAGTTGAGTTGGCGTATTGGTGTCAATGATCGATTCATGCAACGTGATCGAATTATGCATGTGATTTGTGGCGGTGCATTTGAGACTTGTCGGCCGCAGTGATTGATGTAATTCTGAAGTATTCTTCTCTTAAGGGCCTGTTATGAGTAGGCAGATCTCGGAAAGGGTTATGGTGGCTTGGACCACTACTTAGAGATTGGCATATTCAACGGTTATGAGAACTCACCGTGTGTTGCTATAGTTCTCCTAAAATGAGTTAAATGGAAGGTCTTATGTGATGAAGTATTAGCCTATCGTCAGCTCTAGAGCTATGATGGAAATTGTGTCTATCGTATATCGGCACGTGGGGTGCAGCGAGTAGTATGAAATTTGAAGGACTAAGGTCACAGTTCGGTCAATGAATGTGATATAAAGAGCTCGGATGAGCAGGGAAAGAGTGTCAGTGTTTTGAGTAAGATGGGTATTAGCATCGGTATCATTTGAGGTCGGTGTTCTATGAGAAAGGCTTTGCATCCCGGTTAGGGACTCCTGATCGCTTTTCAGTGTTAGTGCAGCCGGTGGGCTGAATGTGCAGGTCCGTTTAATTATTCGGAGAATGGTGGGAGCTTGACCCACAAGAAGATTGTATAGGTGTGACTTGTAGTCACTTGATTGGTTAGAAATTTAAACCAAGTATGAGGAGTTTGGTGATATCATCCATTTGAGAACTTATGCCCGGAGGGCACTCTGCTTATTGGGTTATAGACCTGTGAAATACTATTGACTTATCTTGGCACGACCATGATAAACTTAAGGTCGGTGGATAGATTTAAATGTGGAAGCGAGCATTGCGTCAGGCCAGTTATGTTTCTTCCAGCAATGCGCCCTTTATGAAGGGATAGTCGCGGTCTTATTTCGCGGTTGGTTAATTCATGTAAGATATATTGTGCCGTATGAGTGTGAGACGGCTTGGTAAGTTCCTTATGTGTCGGGGTTCCGCTCAGCGGTGATGTTATAGGAGCATGATGGCTCTTGAGACTCATATCTTATATCGCACCTCAGTTGTGCTTGAGTTGTAGCCTATAGCGCTATATGTTTCATTGTGTCTGATATCATGCACCTTAGTGTGCTTATGATCGATAGTCAGTATTTCGATGTGACGAACTATTCAGCTCGACATATGACTCCTTGTGTGAGTTTTATATTGTTGGGATCGGGTGGCACGCCGCCATGGTTATATTGTTGGGATCGGGTGGCACGCCGCCATGGTTATATTGTTGGGATCGGGTGGCACGCCGCCATGGGCACACGCCGCAACAATGTGGTGTCTATTTCGGTGTCTATAATTGCTTTTATGTGTTATGTTTCCTATTTTTTGAGGAGGCCCATGTTTATGTGAGAGCTGAATAATTCTCTCTAGTTTTCGCCTTCCTTTGTATCACGTACGTATTAGTGGATTAGTAGCACATTGTGTCATCTTGTGGGACTTTTGATTATGTCCGATGTGGCTTATCGCCTGAGCAGTTCGTACTGAGTGAGATGAGATTATGTGATTTGGGGTCAGTACAAATTGATTATATGAAGTATACTATAGAGGAAATGATCATCCTCTGGTTTAGGACAGGGTAATGGATCTTGTCGGGAGTATGGACCAATGAATTGTTGATTCAGTAGTTGGTTATGGATATCAACACATCTCTTCCATCGTGTCGGTATTGTAAAGGTTGGAACGAGACCTATGTAGATCATGAGGTGTGATGGGAGCATCTGATTCGTTGAATTTTTGGCTAATTTGATCATAAAATATTATTGTGGTCTTGTGGATTTTGAGTTGCAAGGTAAGAATCCAGCAAGGTTATGCAATCATGTTTGAGGACGGCGTTTGAGGAATATTGAGTGATCTCTTGATGAAAACAAGCCCGACATAGAATTTCCGGATGTTGGAATTAGGCTCTAAGACTTAATTGCTTAAACAAGAGGGAATATCTTCAGATATATCAGGCTAATGTGCTCAGCTGAGTCTTAGATTTATTGCCCCTTTTTAGATTTTGAGGCGTGTTGGGGAGGTTGCTTATGAGTTGGCCTTACCTCCCAGCCTAGCCGGCGTTCACCCCGTATTTCATGTCTCCATGCTCCGGAGATACCATGGCGACCCGTCGCACGTGTTGGATTTCACATCTGTTCAACTAGGCAAGGATCTTTCTTATGTTGAGGAGCCAGTAGCCATTCTAGACAGGCAAGTCGGGAAGCTAAGGTCAAAGAACATCGCTTCGGTAAAGGTTCAGTGGCGGGGCCAGCCGGTCGAGGAGGCGACTTGGGAGACCGAGCAGGATATGCGCAGCCAGTACCCTCATCTTTTCACTACTCCAGGTATGTTTTCTATGCTCGTTCGAGGACGAACGAATCTTTAAGCGTGGGAAGATGTAACGACCCGACCGGTCGTTTTAGAAAATTACGCCCCAATCCCTAATTTAACTGTTCCCCTAAGTTCATTTCTGCTATTGTGGGTTGCCGGGAGAGTTGGTTCCAAAAATTTGAGCATTTTGGGACACTTAGTCCCTAAATAAGAGCTTTGAAACTAGAAAAACGGTTCGTAGCCGGAACAGTGTTAAGACGATCTCGAAACGGAAATCCGATGGTTCCATTAGCTCCGTTAGGTGATTTCGGGGTTAGGAGCGCGTTCGGGACGTATTTTGGAGGTCCGTAGCTCAATTAGGCTTGAAATGCCGAAGGTTGAAATTTTGGCGAATCCGATCGATAGGTGAGATTTTGATCCGGGGTCGGAATGGAATTCCGACAATTTCTGTAGCTTCGTTATGTGATTTTGGATATGTCCGCAAATTTTCAGGTCATTCGGACGTCGTTTGGACGGGTTTTTTGATCGAATGTGCAATTCGGAAAGTTTTAAGAAATTTAGGCTTGAATTCGATGCGAATTATGGGTTTTGATGTTGTTAGACGTGTTTTGAGGATTGGAGCAAGTTCGAATGAGGTATTAAGATGTGTTGGTATGTTTGGATGAGGTCCCGGGGCCTCGGGGTGTTTTCGGATGGTTAAACGGGATAAAATTGTGGAAAATTGCAGGTTGGGATCCTGCTTCTGTTGTTTCCGCTCCTGCGGAATTTTGGACGCAGGAGCGTGTCCGTAGAAGCGGATATTGGAGCGCAGAAGCGCTTGTGACCGCAGAAGTGGAGAATTTTCCGCTGAAGCGGAATCGCGGAAGCGGAAAGGGAACCGCAGAAGCGGCCATCGCAGAAGCGGAAGGGAGCCGCTTAGGCGAGTCCGCAGAGGCGGACGCCTAGCCGCAGAAGCGGAAATTTCCGCAGGAGCGATCGAGTCTTCGCAGAAGCGGACGCGCAGAGGCGGTCCGTATATCGCAGAAGCGGAAAATGGCCGGCTAGGCCTGGAACCGCAGAAACGACCCTTTGGTCGCGGATACGGGAGCGTAGAAGCGGAAAATGTTCCGCGGAAGCGAAAATCGCTGTAAGTAAGTGTATCAGAAGTTAGAAAAATTTCAGAACATTTTAACATTTGGGGGTCTCGGCTTAAGGGCGATTTTGGGCGATTTTGAGGAGGAAATCAAGGGAAATCATCAGGTAATCAACTATGAACTCATATTATGATTAGTATTGGTAATATTATGCAATTATATCATGAAAATGGAGGAATTTGGGGTAATTATGGAGGATTTAGCCCTAGTCTTGAACTTTAGAAAATCTCTGATTTGAGTGAGCAAATGGAGTCCGATTTTGGTAAATTTTATATGCCTAGACTCGTATTGAGATAAGGAACCCGAAAATATAATTTTCGTGATTTTTCGATAAGCGTACCGAAAGTCGGGTTTTGACAACTTGTGAGTTTTGGTGCATTTTGAGTTATTTTGATTGGGTAATACCCAATTGGCCTATTTTGATGTGATTCTATTGATTTTTATCAGATACTACACTTGTGGAGGCCGACATTCGCGGCAAGAAGGTTATTTCTTAGCGGTTTTGTACCGGAATTGAGGTAAGTGGCTTGTCTAACCTCGTGTGGGGGAATTTTCACCCCTAGGATATTATGTGATAGCTTAAAAGCCTTGTACGCGAGGTGACGGGCGTGTACATGCGCTGGTTGATGAACACGTATTTTATTCAGAAATGTTCGATGAGCGATATCCCTGTCTTTGGTTGTTAATTTGATATTTTACCCGGTAGTGGTTAGAAGAGCATGATTAGGTAGCACTTAACTGTTTGGTTGCCTAACTGCCTTATTTGAATTCCTTGTTAATTATTGGCACTATTTTTCGGTGAAGTTATAAAAGCATAATTATTCACTTTGTGGATTCCTTAATTGGCTGTGCTTGTGGACTGCGGGTTCGATTCCCGGAGACCCAGGGCTGTGGGTTCGATTCCCGGAGACCCGACGTGATATTGGTAGGGACTACGGGTTCGATTCCCGAGATCCCGAGTTATTGGTAGGGACTACGGGTTCGATTCCCGAGATCCCGAGTTATTGGTAGGGACTACGGGTTCGATTCCCGAGATCCCGAGTTATTGGTAGGGACTACGGGTTCGATTCCCGAGATCCCGAGTTATTGGTAGGGACTACGGGTTCGATTCCCGAGATCCCGAGTTATTGGTAGGGACTACGGGTTCGATTCCCGAGATCCCGAGTTATTGGTAGGGACTACGGGTTCGATTTCCCGAGATCCCGAGTTATTGGTAGGGACTACGGGTTCGATTCCCGAGATCCTGGGTTATTGTAGGGACTGCGGGTTCGATTCCCGGAGATCCCGAGTTATTGTGATATTATTGAGACATGGGTCGCGGGTTCGATTCCCGGAGACCCAGGGGTGCTGTTAATGGGACCTGTGGGTTCAATTCCCACAGATCCCGGATTTGTTTATTTGAGTTGGTTATTTGTTATTAGCTTGGTTGTAGACAGTTTCGGTAAATATTGTTATTTTGGAAATTTTGTTGTTATATGTTAAACTGTTTATTTTGTTATCATCATATTATTATTGTTTCTCAGTAGGGCCCTGACCTTCCTCGTCACTACTCCATCGAGGTTAGGCTTGGCACTTACCGAGTACCGCCGTGGTGTACTCATGCTACTCTTCTGCACACTTTTGTTGTGCAGATCCAGGTACATCAGAGGAGGCTCGTACTAGGTGATTCTGCAGCTTTCTGGGAGACTTCGAGGTATGATCTGCTACGTCCGCGGATCCGGAGGCTTCCCTTCTATTCTACTATTACTAGTTGACATTTTTCTTCATTTCATTGTTAGATACTCTTTACACATAGAGCCACAGTTGTATTTCCCTTTTAGTCTGTGTTACCGTAGGGTTCCGGATCTTGGTAGTGTTTATTTATTGTGTGACGGATGTATGTGCCAAGTGGCACGGATTACATATCTTTTATGTTATTTTCCGCTGTTTCTTATTTAAGTAATTATAATTTATAGATTCCGCAACGTGTTAGGCTTACCTAGTCGTGGGGACTGGGTGCCATCACGACATGTTCACAATTGGTGAACTAGGGTCGTGACAATGTGGCATGCTCAAGACATGGCCGAGGTCACAAGCACTGTATACCTAGTCTTGATTCGAAAAGTAGCACCTGCAACTAGCAAGTATCAAGGTTCAAATTTAGAGTCCGCATGAAGCACCAACCAATACTCAAGATCAAGCTTCGAAGACTTATAGATAGGAATCTTGTAACTAGTAGCTGATAGGCTTAGTTAGTCTTTCTCATGTTTTGATTTTTGATGTAATAGCAGGACCACGGACCGGAACTTCGATGGAACAGAACCTCGACGGAACGACACCTCGACTGGCTCTCCACCTCGGTATACCCCTTCCTCACTCACTTTCGAACTACACGTGGCCTGATTCCTTTATAGCCAAGGATATGTAGGCAGCTCAGATACAAGGGCTCGGTCACATTCCTCTTCTTTTAGTTTAGTCCCTCCCAATAAGGGTCGGGTCAAAAACACTTGTCTAGTCGTTCTTTGTCTGAAAACTCTTTGTGTTTTCAGTCAAAGAGGGGCAGCTGTAAACGCGTGATTTTTGACCCTCCCCGAGATTTTTTATATTTTTTGCGTAAAATATTTAGTTTAGTTTTAATATAGCTATTTTAGCTAAATTTGACTCTTTACTTTATTTTTACCTTAAAATAAAAAATAACAAAATATAGTTTTATTAATGTTTTGTAGTTATTTTAAACTTGAAAAATACAAAAATAGTACTTTATATTTTTTATCTTTTTATAAAAATGAAAATAATAAAAAATAGTTTCATTAATATTTTGTAGTTATTTTAAACTTGAAAAAATATAAAAATAGTACTTTATATTTTTATCTTTTTATAAAAACGAAAATAATAAAAAAAAATAGTTTCATTAATATTTCGTAGTTATTTTAAACTTGAAAAATATAAAAAATAGTTTTATTTTAATTATGAGTATTATAGTTATTTTGACTACCTAGGATTAATTAAATAACACCATTCTCGGTTCCGGGCGAAGAATAATATTCGGGTTCAAACTACCCGGTTTTATAATTTTCGGACCTAGCCCGTAATAGTCCGAGTCCGCACATGGGGAACACGGACAAAATACAACCATAACCCATGTGAGCCCCCATTTTGGTCTTGACATTTCACATGCACACACAATACATAATCACATGAACACACCTAAGAAGCTAGACTTTACACCTAAGGGATGACACTACATGTGAGGGGAGTTGTGATTTTCTTCTTCTTAAAGAAGAAGAAAGAACGGCAGAGGGGGGAATTGAAGAGGAGAACAAAAACAAAGATCAAAAACAAACAAAGAGAAAAGAAACGAAAAACAAAGAGAGAAGGAAAAACAAAGAGAAAAGAAACGAAAAACAAAGAGAGAAGGAAAAACAAAGAGAGAAAAAAAAAACGCAAAAGAAAGAGAAGAAAGAAAAAAGAAAGGAAGAAAAGAGAGAAACAAAAAAGAGAGAGAGGATTGAAAATAAAGGAGAAAAGAAGAGATTGGATTGAAAGAAGAAGAAAAAAACGAGAAAAAGAAGGAGAGGATTCAAAACAAAGAAAGAACACTAAACAGAAAGAAAACGAAAGAAGAAAAGAGAAGAAGAAACACGGCAGAAAGAAGAAAAGAGAGACCATTGTTCGGTTATCTCTTCATTTTGATTCGAGTTACAACTTCAGTCGAGGTCGTCGTTTGATTCGAGTTCTGTCCGGAGAGGTCGAGGTTTGAGATCGTCATAAAAGGTTCATTTTCTCGTTGTGTACGTTGAAAAATATGCAGAAATAAAGGTGCTGTTCTTTTCCGATCTTGTTCTTCTCGCTAATATTTTGGATCGTTTCGTATTTGATTTAGTTTCGTATGGTTCGGACTATTTTTGTAAATATATGATTTTGTTGAACATGCAATGTCGAAGTTAGCTAATGAAAATGACTAATCCTTCATATGCTCGCCAACTAGTTATGCTTTCATTGTTTATGTAATTGTTCACCATAGTCTTGAATTTGCTCACTTAGTTAGCTACTCGTATGTTTACTCGAATTGGTTATAGTTGAGCACGATGTTGTCACATTATGGAAATTGGTTCATTATTCTTTAACTGAACGACGTAATTAGATTAAAGGAATCGGGGTGCATTTCATGTGACCCGACTCCAATTTTGAACAAGGTTAAATAAAGCGTGTCGTGAACCACAAGTGCATTTCATGTAGTGTGGCTTGCAACATGTTTTAAATAATCTTGAATTAACTCTTAAATAAATATAGCGGAATGTGGTTTGCTTTTAAATTAGAATTAGAGGTATGCCTCGCCTAACAAAATTATACAAATCGCGGGGCCCTCATAAATGTATATGTAAAATATTTAGATTTCGAGATGTGCCGTTTCTTAGCGAATTTCCTGGCCTTCTCAAAAATGTAAATAAGTAATCGCTCTAGGCGCGTATTTTAATAATTTTACCTTCTTAAATACGGGTGTGCATTTCATGCGGCCCAAATCCAAATCCCAAAATGTTGAATAAGAATGTGTCGAGGATCCGGGTGCATTTCATGTGACGTGATTCGAAACATATTTTTAGGCAACATTCTCTTTCGTAAATAATAATAATAATAAAAGCGGTAAAGGGATATTAATTTGCATTAAGTATATAACTGTAAAAATCAGATAAATAAGCCGAATATGACAGTTAAGCGACCGTGCTAGAACCACGGAATTCGGGAATGCCTAACACCTTCTCCCGGGTTAACAGAATTCCTTATCCGGATTTCTGGTTCGCGGACCGTTAAATAGAGTCAAACCTTTCCTCAATTCGGGTTTCAAACCGGTGACTTGGGACACCATAAATCTCCCAAGTGGCAACTCCGAATCTCTTAATAAATGAATCCCG
This sequence comes from Nicotiana noctiflora, assembly GCA_032618575.1. Taxonomy (NCBI): domain Eukaryota; kingdom Viridiplantae; phylum Streptophyta; class Magnoliopsida; order Solanales; family Solanaceae; genus Nicotiana; species Nicotiana noctiflora. The sequence continues at coordinate 105,558 of JASVEL010014088.1, forward strand.
TTTTGGTTGTCCTTTAATTGGAAAAACTCTCTTTTATATTTCGCGCCCGCGCGGGTACGGAAAAAGGAGGTGTGACAGGAGGCAACCCATGAAATTGTTGTAATTATAAATCATTATAGTTAGTCTATAAAAACAAATAAAAAACGTGCTGCCAGGCGTAAGATTCATAGGACGCCATCCACCGCGGTTCCACCGTGACCACGGTGAAACCGCGGTGAGATGACCCTCTGAACCCAACCCACCGTGGTTGGACCGCAATCGCGATCAAACCGCGGTGGGAACCCCTTTCTGAATCTCCTCCCTCGCGGTTCCACCACGACCGCGGTGGAACGCGTGCAGCCCAGGTACGCGATTTTTTTTTTATTTTTTTTCGCCCCTTCTTTTAATACCCTAACCTAAACTAATTCCCCCCACTTTTACAAACACCAGTTGCCTCTATACCCCTCTCTCTCTCTCTCTAAAAACCTATTTTCTCCTCCTTCTTTCTAAACCCCCCCCCCCCCCCAAATTCCTTCATCTTCCTCCACCACTCCTCCCACGACATCTATCACTACTCCCCTCCTTCTTCTTCTACTTCAAGTAAGTTTTCTTTTTTTCTTTTTCTTTTCTTTTTAATTTTTGTTAGTTTAATTGGTGTAGTATAGTTTAATTGTAGTTGTTGCTAAAACCCTACCTAGGCTTAGTGTAAAACATGTTAATATGCCCCATTAATATAGCTACATTGTTGTATAAATTGATTTTTGGGCTTTTTGATATTTAACTTGGTTGGGTCTCCATTATTATGTATTGTGCTTTGTTATGGTGGTTGAGAGACCCAAGTTAGTTATTGATTTATTAGTTTGCTTTTGGCCGTGGTTTGGCCAATTATGTTGTAATGTATGTTGTTACTAAATTTTAGGGGATGTGATGCTTAGGTTTGGGTGGTTGTTGTTGTAAAAATTTGGAGATGGTGTAATTATGTGTGGGGTGATGTTGGCATGCTAAAAGAAGTAAGTGTGGGGTGCACTAGGTTAGAATTGGTGAAATTGTGAGGAATATATGGTCAAATTAGGGGTCATGGTATGATGGCACTAAAAGAAGTACGTTTGTAGTCAACGGATGGCGAAGTCTGAGTAACCATTCGAAGTACTAACGTAATGAAAATTTTTATTTGCTTCTTTTGTGCAGGATTATGGCTCCTAAGTGATCAAGGCATGTTGCGAGCTTGTCTAGGCGTCCTGCCTACGATGAGTCTCATTTTGAGTGCGAGGAGGTAGAAAATGATTTTCACGCCAAGGCTACCAAGGCATGGCTGCAGGAGATCTCCATTGACAGGATGGCGCTTCGGGCAGAAAAGCCCGACATGTACGAGGAAATTCGATGCATGGACATGGAATTCTTATTCGATGAACCTGCTCTCGTCAACAAGATGCTTGTGAGGGAGTTCTACGCAAATGCGACCTACGGCATGGCTAGGGAGGTCTTCGTGCGAGGTAAGCGTGTTTGGTCCAAAGTGCCTAGTGTTAGGCAAGCTTTGAGACTGCCTTCTTTTACAAGTGACGTGGATTAATACCACAACAGGTCCGGTGTCACTTGGGACACCATGATAGAGGACTTATGTGTATGTGGACGTCCTTTCTCGATCAAGGACCAAATTACTCTTAATTCCACCTGTTTCATACATCTTGCCAAGTGTTGGTTTACGGTTGTCTGTAACCATTTTCTGCCATCCTGCAACATCACTGATGTTAACTTTAATCGGGCATTATTGACTTGGTGCTTTGTCACCTAGTGGGAGTTTGATGCTGCCCGCCTAATTTGTGATGAGATGATGCTGAGGGGACCCTCAAGTCCAAGGGATTTTGTTTCCCTTCTTTGGTCACTACTCTTTGTCTCTCCCACCTGACACCCGTATTACCTACGGATGGTGAGCTATCACAAAAAGCTCCGTTTAAAGCTTCTATTATTCAGGTGGTTAGAGGCAACAACCCCATTGACATTGATGACGATGACGACCCTGTCCCGGAGGTCCACTGACTCCGCAGGTACTTCTAGGCAAGCTCACTATGGAGCTGGCCTATCCCGGTCCCAGTCCACAAGACCTATGCTTAGGTTTTTGGAGGAGGAAGTTGCGGATTTACGCACTTCTGTGGACGGCCTACACACGTGCATGGACGCGATATCTCAGAGGCATTCTAGGTCTGAGAGCCGTTTCATGGCATGGTTCAGAGCTTTGGGTCGAGCATGCAATGTCGACCCCGCCACCGTCTCCGACTCAGATTGAGTCCCAGGTAAGTCTTCTAACCCTTTTGTGCTTTACATTGATTATTATGACATGAGGACATGTCATGATTTTAAGTGTGGGGTGGGAGACTTATTATGTATTGTATGTTGTACATAATAGATTTAGTTGTATAGTATATTAGCTAGCTTGGACGGATGATTGACACTTGGCGACGGGTTTCTTAAGGGTCTAAGTCGGAACAAAAAAAATCAAAATTTAAAAAAAAAGACAAAAAAAAATCCAAAAATATGAGTAGAGAATTCTTCCTGATGACAGACTACTTGGACAGTACTCTTGAGGGAAGTAGTCCATGTAGGAATTTTTGTTTCATTTCTTTTCTTTTTCTAGGTAGTGTATAACCTCTCCCTTGGTTTTTCTTTTGGCCACGGTTATTTTCCAAGGGTTTTTATTGAACCGGATTAGATAGACTTTATTTTAGGATTAGAGGGTAAAAGTTAATATGTAACCCCAAGTATGCACACTAGCAAAATTAAATGAACTTAAGAGTGTATTATCTGAGCTTGACTGTAGATTCTAGGATATGCCTTAAATTGCACAATACAACTTGCTTGAACGTTGATAGGACTCTGTAGATGAACTTGATTCTGAATGAGTTGCATGCTAAGTGTGTGTGAGTTTTTACCTGCATTATATGTTTATACATGATACCTAGAACTTGCCCTCTGTGTGTGCAAAGCGAAATAGAAGTTGTTTAGTTATAGAGATGATAGAGGCATTTCTTTGTGTAACCCCATAAATAAAAAAAACTGTGAATTCACGTGTACATAATATCTTAGTTAACCCCTTTGAGTCTTAAGCATGTTCTTTGATAATCATATGATGTTCAAAATCTATATCATACATTGTTGTACCTTACCTCTTAGAAGCACTTGAGTTATAATGAATATGCAAAAGTGAAAGTGTGGGGTGAGGGAAGTGAAAAAAGGGAAAGCAAGAATGAATGGTAGAAAATGGTGAACTGCCAATGTACAGTAAATGCTTTACAAAATAATGAAAAAAAAGATGTATACATTTAAATAAGAAAGCCAGTTATATCAAAAGAAAAATGGGGATTAAAAGTGAATAAAAGGTGAAGGAATGGTTAGGGGGGGCATAACGAAAAAGCTTAAAGGGAAGTTTGTATAAAATAAAGTGGTTAGGGAGGTTAGCCCCTATAACCAAAAGTATCCTACCCGTCCCATAGCCTACATTACAACCCTTAAAGACCTCTTGATCTTTGATTAAATAACTCGATTAGTGGAGTATGACACTAGGGGCAAGCCTATGGTGTATCTGTGTACATATAAATGCTCTTTGCTAAGAGTGAGTGAAATTTTTCTATATATATAATTTCCATGTTATAAATTGCTTATGTGTGGTAACTTCTCTCAGTATGATTGTGTGAGGGCACGTAACTCAGGAAGAAAAGGGTAAGTTTGCAAGTCTATGCTAATAATTAGAGTAAGCAATGATTTGTTGGCATTTGAGTCTACAGTTGAGCAAGGATTGTGTATTACTTAGGTTAATCTTGAATGATAGCTTGTGTGACATATTTTGGGGGAGATAATGATAAAATTGGCCTAAGAGTGTGATTAAAGTTGCTCGAGGATGATCAAAGGTTTAAGTGTGGGGTGTTGATAATAGGTGAATTTGACTATATTTATGCCCTAAATAATCACACTTTAATGTTGTTTTGACAATATTTATGATGACAAAATGCTCTTATTAGTATTTTTAGTGTATTATAGGTACACAAGAGTTGATGAAGATTAAAAGAGCAGTTTTGGAGTCAAAAGAAGGTCAAAAAGGCCATATGTGGAAAAAGTCAAGGAATTGTGTTGAAACAACCCGGAAGATTCAGCGTCACTGTTTGACCGCAGTTCCACCGCGACCGCGGCAGAACCACGATAGAACAAGCATGCGAAAGTTTGGAAGAATCAGAAGAGATGATCCACCGTGGTTCCACCGCGAACGCGGTAAAATCGCGGTGGAAGGCGGAAAATTCAGGGGCTGAAGTGTACAAACAAAAGTTATAAAACCTAAACCCTATATATATTGTTAGGATTCGCCCAAAGGAGGCAAGTTTTGTACTATTGACTACTTTTGCAAGCAAACTAGTAAGACAGAACTCTCTCAACATCTTTCTTTCTTTTATTTTGAATTCTTGATTATGAAATCAATTATCTCTTTTGCTTTCTTAATTGTGAGTAGCTAAATCTTTCTCAAAGGTTTTGATGGAACCTATTGATTGATGAACTTCTGAGTTATGTGAATACAAATTGTTAGCTAAATTTCTATTTGTTCAACTTCGTTCTTATTGTAGTTAATTGATAGGATCCTCAATTAGCTGTGCCTATTTAGTGTGCATAACTTGGAAAAGAGTGCATAATTAGGTTATTGTTGAACAACACCACACCTAGATTATTGGAGGAATCTATAATTGTGGGCGAAAAGGTGGGATTAGTAATAACGAAACCTTGGGTGCAATCTAAAGTGAATTGTGCTAATTAAAGCTAGCTAGGGTAGCTCGGAAGAGTGCAATAGTAAATTATTATAATTGCTCGGGAGAGAATTACTGTAGAAATAGGGTTCATGATTGATAGAAATATTGACAATTTGTATGAGCATAAACAGAAGGGATTCCATCAATAGGGGAAATCAATACCTTAGTCCTTCTCATTATTCTTTACAACAAATTCAGTTACTTTCTTCAAGTCTTTAGTTTATTGCAAAAATAGTTAGTAGAAACCACTCACAAAGATAGTTGAAAGTTTGGGAAGTTGATTCAGAAGTGTTATTGGGTTTTGAAGGTTGTAATTGATAGGTTAACTCTCTGTGGGATTCGACTCCGAATTTATAAAACCGGGTCATATTAACAGCGACCGCATTGTCCTTTTTAAGGCATAGTTGGGCGTGATCATTGATCATCCCCAACTGTCCACTACCGTCGAAAAATATCATATTTTCAAATTCACAAGAAAATACTAAATTCTTTGATAGAATCGCTTGAATTCCCACTGAAAATAATAATGGCAGAGAGTTCTAAATTCTTTGACCTCTTTTTTTTTTGGGCAGTGGTTGATGGTTACTGGTTAACACAGTCGATTGAAACTCGTCGAAGAAGAAGAAGAAGAAGAAGAAGAAGAAGAAGAAGAATACATATTTTCAGAATTTGTAGATATTTTGTAGTCAAATATTAGTCAAATTAGAAAAATTGTAGATAAATTGTAGACTGTTTTTTGTAGAAGATTTTGTAGAAGCTTTAGACGTTTTGAATTTGTGAAAACAGAAAATAATGTACAATCAAAATACAAATAATCTACAATTTATCTACAAGATATCTACAAAATAGATACATTGAATTTTAATATCCAAATTCTCATTTCAATTGTAGCATTAATTGGCATTTTCGACATAATTGTACAATATTTGTAGAAGTTTTAGCCTTCCCAATCTACAATTCATTTACAATTTATCTACAATATATCTACAATTCTACAATTTAACTACAATTTATCTATAATTTCTGGAAATATGTCTTCTTCTTTTTCTTCTTCGAGCTTGAATCTGAAATTCAGTCAAAACCAAGTCTAATCTTCACCAAAACCCCTCAAAATTGAGATATAAACTCCTAAACATATTCCAAATTATTTACAATAACACCCAATCCAAACAAATAATGATTTTGAAAATCCAAATTTGAATTCAAAGCTTTCAAGCTTTTTAATGCTATCAATAGTGGAAAATATATTGAAGAACAGATTGTTTCAACTTTGAGTTGTTGAAACTCGAAAATTTGAATTGCTCTTTTTTTCTCGAGCATTTGAATTGTAGTTCTAAAGAAAAATACGTAGATGAGAAATCTCTTTTTTTTTAAAAATTAAATTTAATGTAGAATCAATTAACACCAAGATTCTCTCCTTAATTTTAGCTCATTTTTAGGGAATATTCTGCCCTTTTAATGCCTAGTAATTGAATGGTACAAAATTTGTAGGTAAAATATGAATTGGGCTGGTAATTAACAAACTATGCACATTTAGGGTAATAAGGTTTCATATATGGTATAGTGTCACGACCCGAATTTCCACCATCGGGATCGTGATGGCGCCTACTCGTGGTAGCTAGGCAAGCCAATTTACTCACCATATTTTCATTAATAAAAATCATCTTGTTGTCAATTTAATAATAAGAATAATAATAATAATAATAACGTTAACTGCAGAAGTCTATTTCATAAATCTGAATATAAATATGAAATACTCAACATAAATCCTATACCTAAGATGTGGAGTCACAAACTCACGAACTACTACGAATAACTACATATAGTGGTCTGAAAGGAATATAACAACTGTCTGTCTCGAAACAATGAGACTATAGCAATAATGAAAAATATAAGAAGAGACGTCGGGCCTGCGGACGCCTGTAAGCTACCTCAGTCTCGTGGGTATGAAAATCCTGCTACCGAACTACTGTTGCTGGTCAAAACCTGGACCTATGCAAAAATGCACAGAAGCGTAGTATCAGCACAACCGACCCCATGTGCTGGTAAGTGCCCGGCCTATCCCAGCAAAGTAGTGATAAGCCCAGGACCAGACACTCACATAAACCTGTGCAGTTCTATATACATATGTACCATAAAATAACAAAAATACTGAACAAAACAAATAGAAAGGAAGGGAACATGCTATGGGGAGAACAATCGAATATACATAATTCATCAGTGAAACAGAAACAGAGTGCAACAATAGTTATCACAAAATAAGATATTTAATAGTTGCACGGCATCACCCTTTGTGCTTTTACTCTCATCCTCACATTCATGATCCTTCGTGCATGATATAATTAACAATGGCACGGAATGTTCATTCGTGCATAAATAGTTAAAACATGGCACAAAATGATCCTTCGAATATAATTAACAATGGCACGGAATGATCCTTCGTGCGAATATAATTAGAAATGGCGCGGCATCACCCTTTGTTGCTTTATCACTCTTCCTCACCTAAACAACAGTCAAAATTCACGGGCAAGAAGAATGAAATAAACAACAAGTATCATCCCGGCAACGGAGTAACAACAACCATAATAATTTTCCGGCAAGAAAACAATAACAAAAACAACAATAAGGTCCCGGCAAGGGAACAATAACAACACCTTCACAACCCGGCAAGGGCTCAATAATATAACTCAGGAGAGTTCTACATTAGTTCACAACATGTACCAACATCGACTCACGGTCATGCTAGACTCTGGTGTATAGACACTCGTCACCACGCCTATACACCGCACTCTATCATTTAGCAATTAGCAAGTTATTATACTCGAATCCTATTCCCTCAAGCTAGGATAGATCAAACACTTACCTTAATACCTTGAGGTCCGCTTAACCTTCAACTATTGCTTTTCCTCATAATTCAACCTCCAACTCGCTCGAATCTAATCACAATTGGTTCAATTACTTTAATAAACACTATATGAATTGGTTTGAATGCATAAAAATAGTTTTCTCAAAGTTTTACTCAAAAATTCCCAAAATGCCCCCGGGCCCACGTGGTCGAAACTCGGGGTTTGAACCAAAATCCGGTTACCCATTCCCTCACGAGTTCAAATATATAATTTATTTTGAAATCGGACCTCAAATCGAGGTCCAACTCCCCAATTTATGAAAAACCTAGGTTCTACCCAAAAATACCAATTTCACCCATGAAAATCTTTGATTTCAAATGGAAACCATGTTTAATGATGTTAAGAGTTGAAAGAATTGAGTGAAAATCGACTTACAAGTGATTTGAGATGGAGTTGCTCTTGAAAAATCGCCTATGGGGTTTTAGGTTTTGAAAGAATGGTGAAAAGTGGGTTTAAATTCGTTTTAAGTATAAAATTGCACAGGTGCGGATATAGGAATTGTGAACTTTAGTTCGCATTTGCGAACACCGACCTGCTAGGTTGGGAAATGAGAAGAAATGTCCGCATTTGCAAACTCAGCACAGCCCAGGGACCTTCGCATTTGCGACCAAAATGTTCGCACTTGCGATCCATGCCCAAGCCACTCAGGCTTCGCATTTGCGATCAAGAACTCACAATTGCGAAGACACCAGAACTGAGGAACACCAGCTTTTTCAAATGTGAGAAATATAACTCGTGGCCTATCCAAGACTCGCCCGAGCCCTCGGGGCTCCAAACCAAACATGCACACAACCTCAAAAACATCCTACGGACTTGCTCGTGCGATCAAATCGCCAAAATAACATCATTTACATATAATCAAGCCTCAAAACTCTTGATTTCCCTTTTAAACTTCATAAACTTTCAAACGCAGAACTTATAGTCCAAAACACGTCAAATGACGTCCGATTTCGATCAAACTTTACAGGAAGCGCTTAAACAATATATAAGACTTGTTCCGGGCGTCGGAACCAAAATACGAGCCCGATACCATAGTCCATTAATCAATTTTCATTTTTATTTTCTTAATAATTTCAGAAAAATAATTTAATAGAAAAATTCTTTTACTCGGGTTCTAGACCTCAGATTTCGACTCCGGGCACATGCCCAAGTCCCATATTTTTCTACGAACCTTTCGGGACAGTTCGATCTCGGGTCCGGGTCCATTTACAAAAAAATGTTGACCAAAGTCAACTATTATCCTATTAATATAAAAAAAATTCAAATTTTTTATAGAATTCACGTATTCCAACATAAAAAAAATTGGTTATGCGCCTAGACCACACATGCAAATCGAGGCAATATAAAATGAGGTTTTCAAGGTCTCGAAAGCACGGAACAGATGAGGAAAACAGGTGATGACCCTTTGAGTCGTCACATATAGGTAGGTAAAAATCCACGTGGCACCAAACTGGGCCTCTAGGGAGATGACATTTTGGGCCTAACAAATTGGGCTCATCACTTTAGCCCAATTAAATGGGACTAGCCCAGTAGATTAAGACTTATTTGTTTAATCCATTTATATTGAACTTATATAATTAATTTAATTATATTAGCCCAATAATTTTTGTTTTGGACTAAAATATCTTTAATTTGAAATATAATTCAAATTATTTTATGGTTTGAATCCAATAAATTTGTATGCCTACAATATACATACCAAGTAAAAGTGAATAGAGTGAGTAATTAAGAATGCACGACACTTACCTCATTTGTTTTGACAAACTAAAATTATGACTCTAATTATGTTGAAAATATTGACACTTTGGTCCCTAAGTATGTTAAAATCCACTTTCTCTCTTTCTACCCTATGGTTATTTTATTTTTTCAATAGTTAATTGGGAATAATGAAAGCCTCTTAAACATTGAAATTTTTTGGTGGAATAAAATTAGAGGCACTAAAATTTGCATAGCGAGCTATTGACAATGCAAATCCAAATTAGTCGAGTTAGAGGATTTTGAGCGATTAATACTCGGAAAAAAAATCTTAAATTTTGAGGTAAGTTATGAACGATTAGTATTGTTACCTCTTGACAATTAGGTTGTCTAATTAAGGACCTCCTTAGTCTTATTTGAGCGTATGAACTATTTTATTATAGTGTATTGATTTTATAAAGGGATCTTTTTCTTCATATACTATATATAAAATTTTATTATCAAATACGTGCATAGCATCTAAATTATCCGCTTAGTTCATATTTTTCCTACAATTTATGTACCATACTACCATTCATTTATTAGGAATTAATATGGCAGATTCTTTCCTTAATAACATGCTAAAAGTCAGGAAAGAATCTTGGGATTGACTTATTCTACATTAAATTCAAGTTTTGAAACGGAAAGGAGATCTCACATCTGTATAATTTACTCTTAAACTACAATTCAAAAATTTTTAGAAAAAGAGTACGAACAACTTCAACAAACTGAATTCAAATTGTAGAACTCAAATCTTCGAGATTCAACAACTCAAAATTGCTATATTCTATTCTTCGTGGTTTTCAGAAATCAAATTGGCGATCATATATCTGTTCTTCATCTTTTTACTCTCAATCAAGAAATCCAAAAAAACGAGAAAAAATAGAATAATACATCAGCAACAACACGCACTCATGTCCAAAATCGCAATCATGCTACAATTGAATGGGAATTGGGATAACTAGGGAAGATTTAGAGATTTTGAAGTTGATACCATTGTGGTAGATGAGAATACAAGCTACAGTATTCTGATTTCTACAATTGCAGAACAACTATCGATTGATACTTTAGAAAAAATTATAGAAATCAAATACACGGTGAATGACAATTGTCTCCCAATGGAGATTAGGAATGATATGGGGGTTCGTGTGTATATGGGGACCAAAAAGGAGACTAAACAATTAGGTTCATATCCGTTATGTATAAGTGTACGAGATTTCAATATGGAATTGGCAATCAACAATGATAACACAAGTCAGGTTTATATAGTTCAAAACTGCATAGAATTATGGTTACGGTATTATCTATAAAATTACTACATTTGCCTACAATTAAATTACAAATCATTTTAATAAAAGAATAAAGCAATTTTCTTTTCAAAATTATCTACAAAGTTACTACATTTATACGACAAAATAAACTACAATCTATGATTAGAAATTGTTGATTTCAAAATGTTGTCTTTAAAAATATTATCTACAAATTACAACAATTATAGTATAATTTAACAACAATGTCTGACATTCTGAAATGGATGACTACAAAATTTTCACTATATCTACAAAGATTCTACAAAATTATAACACTGTTTATCTTATGATGCAGGTTCGTCTGGATCCCTAAATACTGGGGTAGGATCACACAAAATGTGGAATCTATGCACCCCATAATCCATATTATGTGGGGCAAAATAATGTCCATTCTGCATTAGTAAACTACATAAAAATGAAGCATTAATCTACATATTATCTACATATAACTACACAATCACTACACAAATAGTTAAAAACAAATCAGAAGGAAAAAATACATACAAATCTGCTTCAAAAAAATACAGCCTACCCACACATATAACTACAAAACACTACAACACATCTACATATATAAACATTATCTTAAAAAATGCAGGAAGAAAAAAGTAACTACAACTCTGTTTCAAAATTTAAAAGCTAACGACAATATAACTACAAAACGACTACAAAATAACTACAATTATAAACTGTAGAAAATCACAACTACAAATAATGTACAAAATTAAGACAATTGTTTGCCGCCTGGTGTAGCACTTCCTCCAGCATCTACATCCTGCATTTGCTTTGTTCTCATCTCGGCATGGAGATGAACTGTGAGTAGTAGGTTCTGTTACATGTGTAGATTTTACTTGTTTTTGTGGTGATTTTGGTGTTAAAACACCCAAATCGAAAGAGGGGATGTCACCTACTGTAGATTTTTAGGTATTTTTTTGGGAGATTTGATGTTCTTCATGGTTTCACTTCAACTTTTTTTGGACTCTTTTTCGAACCTTCCTTTTTCTTTATTGATGAACTTCAACTAAATAAAAACGTGGATAGGAATTTGTTTAAAGGGTTTGTTAAATTTTGTTTGAATTTAGAGGGAAATTGGGTGGTTTCAGAAGAAGGGCAATGGTAGAAAGAACGTATGAGGGTAAAAAGAACGTGGGGGTACGGGGACGGGGAGCTAGGAGAGAGAAAGTGATGAATTAGTACTGCAAAAAAAAAAAACGGAAATGCTTTAATTAAGGAGTAGAAATTTTTTATTAATTATAACCTTAATTAGATATTGTATAGAAATGGTAATTTGGTATACTAAATGTAATTTATTCAAATGTTAAATATGTAGGGTAAAAAAATTTCCTAAGTGGAATAGGAATGTAAAAATTCCTTTGATAAATGGTACGTGTACGTGTGAAAAACTACTTCATGTATTAAATATCCTTACACGTTTGTTTGTTAAAACTTAATAGCAAAAGTGATGCATAATTAGGATATTACTAACTCAGACGTTAGTGTCAATGATTAAATTCAAGAAATTACAAAAAGGAAATGTGTTGTGTGCTCAATCGATAAGATTAAGACCAAATTTAGAGATTATCTATACATAGGGAGCCAAAATTGCAATTTTCTCTTTTTTTGTTTCGTGAGAATTTGGTTTTATACAGTCAATGTATCTTTTTTAAAATTTTATTTTCTACTCTTTCTTTGTTTGGAACTTTGACATCGTATCATTGTTTAATGAGATGGAATGATAGGACAATTGTAATAATTTTTATATATGTAAATGTACCCATCAACGTAAGCCATTGATGCCACTGTTTGAAAAAAATTCCCATTTTACATGACCTAGTTTGACATAATTTTGATTTTAATGAAGAATATTCCAAGGGATTAGTGATTAGAATTGACTAGATATGTGCTGAAGATAACTACAAAACCATTTACAATTTTCTTAACACAAAGAAAGTTAATAGCAAAGACATAACATCATGGTCCAATTAGATATGTATTAGAAGGGCTATGTGCCGGTCCGTAAGAAGGCCGAACTACAAGGGTCTATTGTAGGCAGTCTTACCCTGCATTTCTGCACGATGTTGTTTCATGGTCCAATTGAAACAAAGAAAGTTAATACCAAATCGTGGTCCAATTAGATATGTAACAAAAGGGTTGTGCACAGGGTCCGTAAGAAGGCCGAACCACAACGGTCTATTGTAGGCAGTCTTACCCTGCATTTCTGCAAAAGGCTGTTTCTACGGCTCGAACCCGTGACCTCCTAGTCAAATGGCAGCAACTTTACCAGTTACGCAAAAACTTCCTTTCCAATTAGATATGTAATCATTCTAAGATATAACTATGATTTTTCCATAGTGAACAACTCAACAATGTTATGACTAAGCTTTTCCTGAGTCGAGAGTCTATCAAAAATAGCTTCTTTACCTTCACAAGATGGCAGTAAGGACTGCGTATACACTACCTTCCCCTCACTCGGTTTGTTGTTGTTTGTCATAGTGAATATTCTTAGGCACATTTGAGAAAGACAATTGTTTGACTGCTACTTCAATTGAGCCTCAAGAGACTGATGGAAGCCTAAGTTTGCATAATCATGGCCTTGGAAAACTGATTCTGTGTTGGTGGCCTAAGCTGCATTGACTGCTCCTCTTGACCACAGTCCAGTTCCAGCTGACAAGATCAGTAAATACATTTTCAGGGACATCAATTCAAAACATAGAGGTCAAATGTTAAAAAAGCAGTACCGGTTCTCTCACAAATAAAACCAACCTTTGTACCTAGCAACAACAACAACAAAAAGAAATCTCACATGTGGGGTCTGAGGACGGTAATGGAAGCCATAAACTGATAAAACGGGAACAATAGGGCTCGTTTATTAAAGCTCTTTGGTTTCCAGAAAATGAATCAGAATGCTTTCCTTAAACCAAAAACAACGGACGGGTAGCTTTTCATAAAAACTAACAGAAATAATGAGCAGAGCAGTGGAACAATGATTTACCTCAGCATATTGAAATACCAAAGCTGATGGGCAAATAACTGTAGAGCAAAATGAGTTCATGGGAATCCATATATAAGTCGGAAACGGTATTTTGTCAGTCTCCCTTATTTGTCAGTACAATTTTCCAGGAAAAAGATCGATGAGAAAAATTATAATTAGACGATTTACATACAGATCTAACAACAGTCATGCTACAGTGTCTTATATCGGACAATCTATGATGGTGTGGGATATATTTTATGCAGGACCAAACAAGAATTTAGGCACTGAATCCTATGGGATTGAAAAGGGAAACGAGAGGGTACACCAGACCTGGTTGTATATCAAGGCACTTAACAATTTACCTGATTGTGTCATCAGCAAATGAAGCTGTTTAGTTACAATCCTTTTCCTTAGCTGACAGTATTCAGTGCAACGTTGAGGCGACTGATAACTCTTGCAATTGTATCTGAAGCCATCACAACAGCATCTCAGAAGTTATACCAAGGGCTTGTGATCATAAAAACACCTTATTGTCATTGGAATTCCTAACCCTTTGAACCTTTTCCAATGAGGCAAGTAGGTTTTGCATCTCCGTTGCTTTGCTACTCATTCCATTTACTGAATAGGCTTTGATCATACTTCTGTATGTTATCCTATCTGGCTTACATCCACTTCTTTCCATCATCTCAAGAACCCCTTTCATCTCCACAAAGCATCCCAGCATCCCATACGCATCCACTAGGCAGTTAAAAAATACGGTGTCAAGCGCCACGTCAGAATTCTCAATGAATCGCAAAACAGCTCCGACTTTTTCAGCTTTACCAGCCTTCCCATATGCTCTTACAAGTGAACAAAGAGTAACACAGTTCGGTTTTATCCTCTCAGACTGCATCAGCCTAAAAAGAAATTCCATCTGCTTTAAATCCCCAGCCCTTCCAAATGCATCTATTACGATATTGTAAGTAACTATCGTCCATGAAAAATGGTATTTCTGCATAAACTCCATTACAGCACTCATTTTCTCATAGTTTTCTGTTTTCCCGTATGAATCTAAGAGTATGTTGAAGGTCTTAATACTGGGTTCGATTCCAGCACTCTGAAATTTCTCGTAGCATTTTTCCATCATTTCTATTTGCCCGCTGCCACCAAACGCTCTCAATGTTGAATTCATGGTCCACACATCTGGCTTGCAGTCTCTGCGCCGCAGCATTTCTACGAGTGTGGATTCCATCTCTTTGAACCTTTGGCAATTAAAGAATAACAGAATCAATTTCCTTACCAATACAAACTAATGCCCACACTCAAACAAAAAACAAACAACATATTCAGTGTGATCCCACAAGTGAGGGCTAGGGAGGGTGGAGCGTAGACCTTATCCCCTACCTCGTGTGAGGTAAAGAGGCGGTCTCCAATAGATCCTCGGCTTAAGAAAAGCATTTTCCAAAACAAGTTTGAAAAATACAAGAGTAAAGACACTATGATGAAAATACTGAAGAAAAGAAAGTATTTGTAGCAGTAAGGTAACCAAAGCAAAGGAAACATCAGTAGTAATTAAATTGAAAAATAAGATAATAATAGAAAAACAGTAACAATACTAAGAAGGAGAAGAGGGAGCAGCTAAGGTGTTCAAAACTAGGCCACAGTCTCCCAATGAAAAGAGAGAAAACGCCACTTGCGTCGAGAAAATGATATCAACAATATAAAATATACTAGTAAGCAAAGATACCACGAAGTCAAAAATTAGATAAGGTCTTGGAACTTATTTAACAAGTAGGTAGAAAACTCAGTTGCAGTTGCATATAATTAAAACTTTCTTGTCAGCTAAAGGTGGAAAATTGGAAATAGAACTATAACGCCGAAAAGTAACCAAACCTTTTTGCTTTGCCATAGGAATCGATGAGTGTATTATATGTTACTGTATTGGGCTTGATCCCCATATAATCCATGTCAGAAAGCAGGATTTGCACTTTATCGAAGTCATAAACCTGAAGGCAGGACTTTATCAGGATAGTATATGTGTAGACATCGGGATGGCAGTTTGGAGTGTTCTTCATCTCTTCTAGGATAGAAAAAGCTTTGTGAAAAAGTCCACTACGGCTATAGGCAGACATAAGAGCAGTATAAGCTTCTTGATTCACGACACAGCCTTCTTCCACCATCATCTCGAATAGAGATTGAGCTTTTTCAGGTTGCTTACATTTCCCAAGCATGACAATTAGTTTGATATAAATACCAGGGTTGGGCCTGTACCACAGCTGCTCCTGGAGGAGTTCAAAAACCTGGCGGCCAAAAACAAATCACAACAAAAATGGATTGTCAGGTGCTTCAGCTTCTCCAGAATTTCATGATACTGCCAGAAGTCCAGAACATAAGCAAATATTTATGAACTATCTAACGATAATTCATAAAATATTTCTTTCAATCTATGTGTTGGCAATGGCATTTCCTTAGCATAAACCACTTTCCTTGCATTATGACATGAATCAACTATTACAGGAAAAGAGTTCCAGTATCATTATATAAAATGCACAAAGTGCCTTGTTTTCACTGAACTATTTTTAGGAGATATATTATTTGTATCATTGACTACAGAGATTAATGCTTAAAGCAAAAGTATTGCCAAAGTTTTCAACCAGGACCAATAATATGTTCTTCAAATGTGTTGTACAATATGCAGTTTAGGCTTATACCTTTCTTGGTCAAAGCAAAAAAAGAACCATGATTATCAATTCCCAGAAAATCTCCCAACTTTACTCCAAATTAAGAATAGCAAAGAGGATAATAACTCATTTTGTGCTTCAGAGTTGTACAATATGCAGTAATGATTGTACCTTCCTCAGTCCATGCCAAAAATGGCACTATAATTATCAATTCCCAGAAAAAACTCCAACTTTCGTTTCAAAATTCAGAATTAAAAGAAGCATAAAAACTCAAAAAATGTGTTTCATACGTGCTGTACAATATGCAGCTATAATTGTACCTTCCTTTGTCCGGACCAAAATTTGCACCATAATTATCAATTCACGGAAAAAACTCCAAATTTAGTTCCAAAATTCAGATTTAAAAGAAGCATAAAAAACTCAAAATGTGTTTCATAAGTGCTGTACAATATGCAGCTATAATTGTACCTTCCTTTGTCCAGACAAAAAATTGCACTATAATTATCAATTCCCAGAAAAAACTCCAACTTCAGTTCCAAAATTAAGAATTAAAAAGAAACATAAAAACTCAAAATGTGTCTCATAAGTACTGTACAACAACAACATGCAGCCACAATTGTACCTTTCCTTTGTCCAGATAAAATTTTGCACTATAATTATCAATCCCCACACAAATTCCAGACTTCGATTTCAAAATTCAGAATAAAAACTCAAAATAACTACAAAAAAGCACGAACCTTGAGAGCAGATTCCCAACGCAAAGAAGTAATACGTTCGTGAAGAGCTTCAAGAACAGTACGAGGCAAAAGCTTCTTAGAATTCCCTTTCTTTTTCTTATACTCAATAACTGCTTTTGTAGCTTCTCTACGAAGAATTATGGATATGGCTTTTTGTGAAGCTATCTTTTTGTTTGTTTCCTCCTTCCTCTCCTTTGCTTCCTTCTCCTTCAGCTTCTGGAGGTCCATTGAAGAATTCGGGTCAATGGGTTTGGACACGGGTATACTGAGATTTTTTCGGGTTAATGGGTCGGTTCTTGGTGGTCTGAATGATGGCGGAGGAATTGGATTGGACGCCATGAGAGTTTGCTCTGTGTTTGCTGAAGTCTGAAATATGAGGCTGAAATGTTTTATTTGATTGATTTTTGGCTGGGCAAGGGAAAAAGGAATAGAAAAATTAGGTTATATGTTTTTGACCATACATAAATAAATATGATGTTAATTTTCAACTTATGATTAGTAATATCAATAAGAAATAAAAAGAGCAAGGAATATCTGTCTTTCTGCTAAATAGAATGGATTCAACTCATAATTTATTAGATACTTTTTATGAATGTTAATTAAGTATAGTAAGTAAATTACTTCCGATTGTTCGATCATTTGATAACCACAGTTATTCTTTCATAAATGATCGCTATGAGTCAGTCGAAGTAACTAATCTTTGGATTGAAGTAATAAGATTATTGAATCATCGTAACTACTTGATATATCTTTTTTACTTATACGACTTTCGTTCTTCCATTTCTTAGTTCGAACTGTTAGTTGAATCATTTCTTGATTTCATCCGTTTATTCATTCAATTCACAATGACGACAAGGGGGCAGCCTCTATCTTTATTTTATTTCAGGGTTAGCTTTATAACTACAATCTAACTAATAAATAGTATGACAGAAAGAAATAAAATATTCTTTCTTTTTACCATACTATCTATCTATTAGAATAGTGCCGATTCTAATACACTCTTTTCATTTAAGACATGAAATTAGAATTTTTTTTCATTTTATTTCGTCAATTGTGACTAAGATACTATCTATCTATCTATTAGAATAGTGCCGATTCTAATACACTCTTTTCATTTAAGACATGAAATTAGAATTTTTTTCATTTTATTTCGTCAATTGTGACTAAGAACAAGGATTTCTAATATTAATAAGAAATAAAAGGACAGAACAAAGAACTTTTTTATGTCAGTGTACGGTAACATATTATAGCAAGTTAAAAACCACATTTCAAAGTTATTGATCTTACTTGTTATGAACGGTCAATATAATTATTTTTCGGAAAATGGTCAAATATACCCCTCTATTTTCAAATATGGTTTACTTGTACCCTTCGTTATATTATTGGGTCATTCATACCCTTACCGTTATACTATTGGGTTATCTATACTCCTACTATCTGTATAGATAACCCAATAGTATAACGGTAGGGGTATGGATGACCCAATAGTATAACGAAGGTACAAGTAAACCATATTTGAAAGTAGAGGGATATATTTGGTCCTTTTCCGTATTTTCAATTGTAGAAATGTGCCTTTTTTTTAACAAAGTATTAAGAAAAATATGTCATCTAAATTAAAACAGAGGAAGTAATATTTACTTTGTATTATATTAAAAGGAAATAATATTGGTTACATATATACTGTTTGCGATGAAACGGTGTTAAATGGCATGTTGGGTAGCTAGGAAGGTGCCTCCTGGCACTTATTCTGCCAGTTAGTGCTAGAATATTGGTGATTTGTCTCCCTAAGAACCACAAGAGGAGCAGGAGAATTAAACAACATTCACATATGCTTAACAGGAATAAGTATCCCACAAAGAAAACTTTCGATATCACACTCTTCTTTAATTCTGAATCTAAAGAGAATCTGATAGCGTCATATGTTAGTAAAAAACGAATCTGACAAAAATAGATGCCATATACACAAAATTCTTTGTACGTCACTCGGTCACTGCATGCAAAAAAGGCCTGGTGATATCTTGTGGTAATCTGCTCCTCAGACCAAGTCTTAAACTAGTGGGTAATACTAAAAGATAGGATTTTACGTAGCACCCTCGTGAAAGCTCTCGTACGGCCAGTATCTTTTGATTCCATCTCAATTACTAAGTGTATGTGGTGATTAATTATGTGAACCCTGCTAACTAAGTTTTTTGGATTCCATCTCAGATTCTTTTTTTTACTAACATATGACGCTATTAGATTCTCTTTAGATTCAGAATTAAAGAAGAGGGGATATCGAAAGTTTTATTTGTGGAATACTTATTCCTGTTAAGCATATGTGAATGTTGTGTAATTCTCGTGCTCCTCTTGTGGTTCCTAGGGAGACAAATCACCAATATTCTAGCACGCAGAATAAGTGTCGGAGGCACCTTCCTAGCTACCCAACATGCCATTTAACACTGTTTCATCGCAAACAGTATATGTGTAACCAATATTATTTCATTTTAATATAATACAAAGTAAATATTACTTCTTCTGTTTTAATTTAGATGACATATTTTTCTTAATACTTTGTTCCAAAAAAAGGCACATTTCTACGATTGAAAATACATAAAAGGGCCAAATATATCCCTCTACTTTCAAATATGGTTTACTTGTACCCTTCGTTATACTATTGGGTCATCCATACCCCTACCGTTATACTATTGGGTTATCTATACAGATAGTAGGGGTATAGATAACCCAATAGTATAACGGTAGGGGTATGGATGAACCAATAGTATAACGAAGGGTACAAGTAAACCATATTTGAAAGTAGAGGGGTATATTTGGCCCTTTCCGATTATTTTTCTAGGTAAAATAAGAACTTCGAATACCTTTTGTACAACTACAATTTTGTGGCTATTTTTCTAGCGGCCTCTTACATCTCTTACATTTCTTTCTTTACTATCAGTCCATTGTTATTGGCTTCCGAAAAGCTAGCCACCAATAGAGTCTATAAGGCGAAGAGCCAAGCCTTCTCGTACATAAAAGTTAGTTATTCGCGATAAAGAAAAAAATTCCCCACATGTGGAAGTTTAGATTAGTTTGACATAATAATACCTATTGGCCAAGCCATATGGTCCTAAGGATGGTCAAACTAATCATCCGAGTTGAAAAATTATGTTGTATATATAGGTAAACTGTTACGTTTTAGAGGTATATAACATACATTGAACACCCGTTGTCGAAAAAAT
The DNA here is from genome assembly GCA_032618575.1 of Nicotiana noctiflora. Classification (NCBI taxonomy): domain Eukaryota; kingdom Viridiplantae; phylum Streptophyta; class Magnoliopsida; order Solanales; family Solanaceae; genus Nicotiana; species Nicotiana noctiflora. The sequence continues at coordinate 125,860 of JASVEL010014088.1, forward strand.
GTTTCACTTCTTTTAAATTTAAACAACCTTAGAAAAATTCCTATATTCAGCACTGTTAACACCTATGTTTGACTCAAAAGTTGTTGAATACTTTTTAAGCAAATCAATCAATATAGATAAAGGGTCAATCGAAATCAATGGTAATATATATTGAAGATCGATCGTTGGATTTGTGTATATGTAACTTTTATGAAAAGATGATGAAGTTAATCAAGTATAAGAACAAGTAAGCAATAAAGTGATAACAGTAGAGAGAAAAGTGGTAGAGAGAGAGAGAGAGTCGTATTATTAATAATCAATAATACTTCCGTTACAAATGGGGGGGCCCTCCTTTATATACAGGAGTGATCCCCTCGCCAACATGTTACATCGCCCTAAGACTACTATTATTACAACGGAAATACAAAGAAAGGGGAGTCGGGGACGTCCGCTTGGACTGGCTCGTCGGCATGCCGCTATGGACGGGGACGCATCCTCTTCTCCATGCGGCCATGAGGGAGGACGTCTCCGAATGTTGGCGGGCTCGTAAGGAGGCGGGCCCGACTTGTACTGCGTCCAAGTCAGCCGTACATATATACGTACTCACCTCATCTTACGTCCGATTCGACCCCATACAGATAGTCCCTCTGCCTATTGGAGATGTGCTCGAAGCGCATCTGTAATGGGCGGATAAGGTCGACCCATATTAGATCCTCATACATGCGCACACGTGGCACGCTCTTCTGAAATGTCGTCTGCTGACGGCGTGCATCATAAGTACTGTTGTTTTCAAGGCAGGTCATAAAGACGATTTGACGTTTCGGTTTCGCGCCTCTTTTCCGGTGCAAAAACTCTTCGAATTTCGCGTAACGACTCATTATAAATAGAGGACAGTTCCAAGGCTTTCCACTCTTTAGATCATCAGAAACTTTTTGCTCCTTAACTTTCTCCCACAGAACTTGCAACTCTTTCCTCTGTTCTTGTGTTCTTGCTGCAGCATCCTTAATGTATACAACGAAACTTCAAGAAATGACTAAGAGTAATCGTCGCCGGGGACCGGAAGAGAGTGATGCTGCTTCTGGAGCTTCCCGACAGTCAAAGGGTAGCAAGAAGGTTCGTAAACCTCTTGTCCCTTTGACTGTGGAAAACCTCCTCCCTCGCGAACTGTATGTTCGGAGGGATTTTTCGACACCGGCGAAGACCCCCGAATGGGAGAGATCCACATATACCGGGAGGGACCTGGTCTATGTTCGCAGGCCGGGGTTCTACGCCATTTATGAATATCCATTCATAATGGGATGCGAACTCCCAATCTACCCGCTGGTAGAGGAGTTGTGCCGATTTTACAATATTTGCCCGGATCAGCTCACTTCGTATACGTGGAAGATTTGCCGAATATTAACGACATACACCGAGAGATCCGGCGTAGACGTCACTGTCCATCACATGCTGCAGCTGTTCAGCCCTAGCTTTATGAGGGGAAAAATGCTGCAGCTGAAGAATCGAGGGGCGAAAGGCTTGGTCGTCGAGGCGGACGATAAGCCTAACCGCCAGTATTGGGTAAAATACTTCTTCGTCCGCACCTCGGACCTGGTGGCGGACACAGCTGAGTTTCCGGAGGCATGGAACGACAATCGTAAGTGTCGACTCTTATTTTAGCGTCTTTATGTCTGCTTGGATTTTCGTCGCTTTTAGATACTGACGCTTGCTATTTTCTATGGATGTAGTGAGGGCGCGTATGCCTCAAACCGCGCCGGATATAAGAGCCTGGGTGGGGCGGCTGATCCCCTACGCTGAGGAGTGTAGGACATGGGCCGCCTTCACCCTCAAATACGGTCTTCCAGGTATGGCGGTCGTTTTAGTTCGTCGATTTCGCCACTTACTTAGGTTCCATTTATGTTATGTCTGACACTTGGTTAAATTGTTTTTGGCAGCTCGGAATGTATCGCGGAGACGGAGATGTCGTGCCGTCAGTTCCCCACCTTTCGGAATCCGAACTTGTGTTCGTTGGAAGGGAGGTTCCCCCTGAGGCTTCTCAGCCTGAAGCAGACCGAGCGGACGTAGTCTCCGGTGACGAAGTTGCCGAGGTCGCTCGTCCGGAACATGACAATATCATCCGGGAGTGTCTTAGTTGACATTCCCGGGCCTTCTCATCCTGCACCTGAGCCGGTCGTTGACCTGGCATCCGGGGCGGACGTTGCGCCTTCGTCCCCAACTGTTGAAGAGGGCGCTCCATCGGATGATGAGCCGTTGGAGCGGAAGAGGCGTAGGATGCTCCTTGGAAAAGGGGTGGCCGTGGAACAAAGGGAGGTGGTTACTCGCCGCCCTGATTCGAGACCACTTTTTATGGCTGACGCCATCCGGTCGGAGAGGGCGACACTTCTGAGGGCGGTCGTGATGGACACTACTCCTTCACGCGTCGAGGACGAAAGCACCCCGGCTGTCGCCGGTGGGGCTGTAGACGAGGGGGCAACTACTGCTGAGCCGGCCTCCGAACCTACGGGCGTGCTGCGGCCGGAAGGTGCTGAGGCGACCTCTGAACCTACGGACGTGCCGCAGCGGGAGCATGCCCAAGTGATCATGATGGAGGCGGGTTGCAGTCGTCGGATCACGATCCCCACGGGATATAACCTGCTGATGGAGAGCGAGTAGGCCGTGACGGACATGTCCTTGTTGTGTGGGGCTACTGAGGCGGAGTCTCTGAAGACTGTGCGCGACAGAGACTTATCTCGTCGAGTTGCCGGTGCCGCTCTGCAGGTATGACTTGGTCATTGTTTCATTTTGTTTCCCTTTCTTTTAAGGTTTTTGACTTGTTTCCTTTCTTTCTTCCTTCTCTTTACAGACCCTTATTTTGGAGGTCGAGCGGAGCCGGAGGGATCGAAAAAAGATTGTTACCCTCCGGAAAGCATCGAAGAAGTACAAGGAGGTCCAAGCCAAGCACAAGACGCTTGTGGGCGTCTATACCCAACACCCTGATTTCCGAGTCTTCCGCGAGAGCTTGCAGGCATTGGAGGAACAGTTGCGCAAGCAGACGGCCCAGCTTGAAAAGGCGGATACAGATCTGATGGCCGCTATAACCCGGAATGCTGAGTTGGAGACTCTTCTCCAGCAACGGGAGGGGGGATTGGACCTCGGTCGCGTAGCTATGATGGAGGCGGCCGAGCTACCTACCAAGGTTGATGTCCTGTTGGCCGAGCTTCAGGCTGCTTCGGATAGAGCGGCGGTCCCTCAACAAGTAGAGGCCTTTACCCCGGTTGGCGACACGTCTCGCAAAGCCCAAGACATGCTCGTGTATGCCGAGGCGAGGCGGACCGTGTTCGAGGAACTGCTAGCCACTGCAGAGCCACCGAAGCGGAGGTTGACGATCAGTGCTGCCTGGTCAGGGTCGCTCGCGAAGCCTGTGGGTATGACCCCGACTCTCCAGGCCAGATGGGCGGCTCCTTTGCAGAGGCGGACCAGCTCGGCACCCGGTCCTGGATTGATAGGATCTTCCAGGACGAGGGTGAGGATGGTGCAGCCGGAGCGGAGGGGGACGATGGGGGTCTTGGTAGCTAGATAGGACTTGTACATTTGTAATCAATGTTCCTTTGTAACTTTGTAACTATATTTAATAAAAAAAATTGTCAATCTCTCCAGAGTTGTTTATCCTTCCTTTGTTTTTATTTCTGTACTGTTCGGGGCGTAGCCCTTTGTTTATTGCGACTTTATTCTTGCGTCGCTAAGGCCTTAGCCTTTTGTTTTGACTGGAGGAGGTCGTAGCCTCTCCGTCCGTCGTTTAGGCCTTAGCCTTTTGTTTTAACTGGAGGAGGTCGTGACCTCTCCTTTGGCCGTTTAGGCCTTAACCTTTCATTTTAATTGGAGGAGGCCGTGGCCTCTCCTTTCGTCGTTAAGGCCTTAGCCTTTTATTTAAACTGGAGGAGGCCATAGCCTCTCCCTCCATCGTTTAGGCCTTAGCCTTTTATTTTAACTGGAGGAGGTCGTAGCCTCTCCTTTCGTCGTTTAGGCCTTAGCCTTTTATTTTAACTGGAGGGGGTCGTAGCCTCTCCTTCTGTCGTTTAGGCCTTAGCCTTTTATTTTAACTGGAGGAGGCCGTAGCCTCTCCTTCCGTCGTTTAGGCCTTAGCCTTTTATTTTAACTGGAGGAGGCCGTAGCCTCTCCTTCCGTCGTTTAGGCCTTAGCCTTTTATTTTAACTGGAGGAGGTTGTAGCCTCTCCTTCCGTCGTTTAGGCCTTAGCCTTTTATTTTAACTGGAGGAGCCCGTAGCTTCTCCTTTCGTTGTTTAGGCCTTAGCCTTTTATTTTAACTGGAGGAGGTCGTAGCCTCTCCTTCCGTCGTTTAGGCTTTAGCCTTTTATTTTATCTGGAGGAGGTCGTAGCCTCTCCTTTCATCGTTTAGGCCTTAGCCTTTTATTTTAACTGGAGGAGGCCGTAGCCTCTCCTTCCGTCGTTTAGGCCTTAGCCTTTTATTTTAACTGGAGGAGGTCGTAGCTTCTCCTTTCGTTGTTTAGGCCTTAGCCTTTTATTTTAACTGGAGGAGGTCGTAGCCTCTCCTTCCATCATTTAGGCCTTAGCCTTTTATTTTATCTGGAGGAGGTCGTAGCCTCTCCTTTCATCGTTTAGGCCTTAGCCTTTTATTTTAACTAGAGGAGGCCGTAGCCTCTCCTTCCGTCGTTTAGGCCTTAGCCTTTTATTTTAACTGGAGGAGGCCATAGCCTCTCCTTCCGTCGTTTAGGCCTTAGCCTTTTATTTTAACTGGAGGAGGCCGTAGCCTCTCCTTTCATCGTTTAGGCCATAGCCTTTCATACATTGCAGATGGCCGTAGCCTTTCATACATTGTAGATGGCCGTAGCCTTTCATACATCGGAGATGGCCGCAGCCTTTCATACATTGGAGATGGTCGTAGCCTTTCATACATTGGAGACGGCCGTAGCCTTTCATACATTGGAGATGGCCGTAGCCTTTCATACATTGGAGATGGTCGTAGCCTTTCATACATTGGAGATAGCCGTAGCCTTTCATACATTGGAGATGGTCGTAGCCTTTCATACATTGGAGATGGTCGTAGCCTTAGTCCCTGTGATGCACCATTCGTGCCGGTTGGTGGTACGCTTGGTGTATCAGAATAACCTTGTAAACAATTTCGGGCATCTCATTCGTCGCCTCATTAAAAACCTCTCCGAGAAAACCCAATTGGGACAAAACTCGGATGAGGGAAAAAGAGTACGTCTTGGGGGATGCCTTTCAGAAGTGGAAACGTTTGAGGTGTGAGATGTTCCAGTTGTTTTGGAGTATCTTTCCTTCCATGGTTTCCAAATTAAAGGTGCCTTGGTCTGCTGTTGCGATGATTTTGTAGGGCCCATCCCAATTGGTGCCCAACTTCCCTTCGTTAGGGTCTTTGGATGCCTGTGTTTTGGCCTTTAGCACATAGTCGCCTATCTTGAGCGGACGGATTTTTGTTCTTTTGTTGTAGTATCTCTCGACCTGCTGTTTTTGGGCCACTAGCCTGATGTGGCCCATTTCTCTTCTTTCTTTGGCTTCGTCCAGGTCTTGTAGTCAGCTCACGTCGTTCTCCTCTCCGCTTGTGTGCGAGTATCTGAGGCTTGGTTCGCCGACTTCGACTGGTATGATGGCGTCTGTCCTCATAGACTAATGAGTAGGGAGTCTCTCATGTGGAGGATTTGGGGGTGGTTCTATGTGCCCATCGTACTTCCGGCAGCAATTCGGACCATAACCCCTTAGCGTCCTCGAGTATTTTCTTCAGGATGTTTAGTATGGTCTTGTTGGACGATTCTGCTTGACCGTTAGCAGCTGGATGATATGGCGTTGAGAGTATTCCTTTGATGCGCCATTTATCGAAGAAGTCGGTTGTCTTTTGTCCTATGAAATATCGTCCGTTGTCGCACGTTATCTCTTTGGGGATGCCGAAGCGACATATGATGTTTTTCCAGATGAAGGCTATGACTTCTTGCTCGCGGATCTGGAGCGTAGGCACCTGCTTCCACCCACTTGGAAAAATAGTCAGTTAAAACTAATAAAAAGCGTACATTTCCTCGTCCGATGGGTAGTGGTCCGACGATGTCAATTCTCCATTTGATGAAGGGCCATGGTGAGGTGACCAAATGGAGGGGTTCCCCCGGCTGATGTATCATGGGGGCGAACTTCTGGCATTTTTCGCATTGTCAGATGTATTCTGCCGCGTCCTTTTTCATGGTAGGCCAGTAGTACCCGGCCCGTATTAGACACCGTACAAGTGCTCGATTTCCCGTGTGGGCGCCGCAATGACCCTCGCGGACCTCTTCTAGCACCGGCGTTGTCTGGTTAGGACCTAGGCACTTAGGCAGGGGTCCTCCAAAAGTTCTTTTGCAGAGATCATTATTCACTAGGCAATATCTCGCCATTTGTGTGCGAAGCTTTCTGGCTTCATTTTTGTCGTGTGGTAGGTGCCAATCCTGCAAATATGACACAAATTGATTGAGCCAGTCCCAAGTTAGGTGCAGGGAGAATACCTCACTGTGGTCGATGGCGGAGTGCATGAGGGTGATGGTGCTCTCTTTGTTTAGGTTAGTGGCTGCTGCGGCCAGTTTAGCCAACCCGTCCGCTTCAGCGTTGTGTACCTTACGAACTTGTTCGAAGCGACACTCGTCGAATTGGTCCATCAGCTTACAAATCTCGACTCGATATTTTTGAAACCTCTGCTCCTTGATCTGGTAAGTCCCGGCGACTTGATTTACCACAAGTTGCGAGTCTCAATGCAGGATCAGTCGGCGGGCCCCGTACCTGGCGGCTAGTTTTAAACCTGCAATAACAGCTTCGTACTCCGCCTCGTTGTTAGTCATCTCGGGGCATCATATGGACTGGCGAATGACTTCGCCCGTAGGGACTTCGAGAACGAGTCCCAGTCCCGATCCCGAAGCGTTCACGGCCCCGTCGGTGTAGAGTATCCAAAGGTCGACGTTAGGAGCCATTTGCAGGGCCTCCTCTCTGCCTCGGGCGAGATTTTGGCACTGAAATCGGCTACGAAGTCGGCGAGGACTTGTGATTTGATGGTAGTTTTGGGGATATATGTGATGTCGTGCTCGCTGAGCTCTATGGCCCATCTGGCGAGACGGCACGACAGCTCGGGCTTGTCTAGGATGCTTCTCAGAGGGAAAGTGGTCACCACTCGGATGGGGTGGCAGTGGAAATAAGGTCTCAGCTTTCGGGAAGCTGTGACCAATGCCAACGCCAATTTCTCGAGGTGTGGGTACCGAGTTTCGGCGTCCACTAGGGTTTTGCTAATGTAATAGATAGGTGATTGTGTACCTTTTTCTTCGGGGACGAGCACTGCGCTGACCGCGACTTTTGAGACGGCCAGATATGTCAGTAGGGGTTCACCCGATTTTGCCTTTGCCAACAGTGGTGGGGACGTCAGATACGCTTTCAACTCTTGGAGGGCTTTGACGCATTCGTCATTCCAGTGGAACCCGTTGTCTTTCCTCAGCACACTGAAGAATTTGTGGCATCTGTCCGATGATCGGGAGATGAAACGAGAGAGAGTGGCTATTCGACCTGTCAACTTCTGAACCTGTTTCTTGCTGGTAAGTGCTTCTGGTATCGAGGCAATCGCCTTAATTTGTTCGGGATTGACCGCGATCCCTCTCTGTGATACAAGGAAGCCAAGAAATTTCCCGGACGCCACGCCAAAGGCACATTTTTCGGGGTTCAGCTTCATTCCATAGTTGTTCAATATCTCGAAGGCTTCTCGCAAGTGATCGATATGATCCTCCTTTATCGCCGATTTTACTAACATGTCATCAATGTAAACCTCCATAGTTTTCCCAAGTTGCTCCTTGAACATCTTGGTGACCAGCCTTTGGTAAGTAGCCCCAGCATTCTTTAATCCGAAAGGGCATCACTCTGTAGCAGTAGGTGCCTTGGTGGGTGATGAAGGTAGTTTTCTCCTGGTCTTCCTCGGCCATTAGGATTTGGTTATAGCCGGAATAAGCATCCAGAAAACATAACAGCTCGTGTCCGGCGGTGGCGTCGATTAGTTGGTCGATGTGAGGCAGGGGAAGGAGTCTTTAGGGCAGGCCTTGTTCAGGTCGGTGAAATCCACGCACATCCTCCACTTCCCGCTCTTCTTTTTTACCATTACCACGTTAGCGATCCATTGCGGGTGTTTCGACTCTCTGACGGAGCCGTTGGCTAGCAACTTGTCTACCTCTTCACGGACCGCCTCATTAATAGCGGCATTGAACTTCCTCCCGACTTGTTTTACCGGCGGATGTAATGGATCCACGTTGAGCCGGTGGGTGGCGATATCTGGCGAGATCCCTGGCATGTCTGCATGGGAAAAAGCAAACGTGTCTGCGTGTTTAGTTAAGAATTCATGGTACTTACCTGGATTGGCGAGTCCGTGACCGATGTAGGCCTTCTTCTCGGGGTCATCCCGATCTAGTTGAACCGGGTCGAGATCCTCAATCGTAGCTTTGTAGGCCTCTACGATGTCTGGGTCTCTTATAGCGTCGGCTGTCGGGTCCGCTTGGGTCCCCGACATGGCTGATTGCTATGCTTCCGCGCTCGCCCCGCTCAATTGCCTGGTGTGGGCGCAGTCTTGAGTTATTTTGTAACATTCCTCTGTCGTGCGCGGCTCCCCTTTAATGCTCAATATTCCCCATGGGGTAGGGAATTTGATCACTTGGTATAGGCTTGAGGGGACCACTCGCATGGCGTGTATCCATGGGCGCCCGATGATGACATTGTAGGCTGTCTCTTGGTTCATCACATAGAATGTAGTTTCCAGGGTGACGCCTCCCGCGAGGACGGGCAGGGTCACCTCTCCTGATGTGCGCTCTACTGCATTGTTGAAACGAGTTAGAGTTATACATCTGGGAATTATCCTATCCTCGAGTCCCATCTGTGAGAGGACTCTCGGATGAATGATGCAGGCGCCACTTCCGTCATCGATCATGACTCTCACATCAGTATCAATGATACGTAGAGTAATAACTAAAGCATCATAATGAGGGAAACACAAATCGTCGGCGTCAGACTTATCGAAGGTGATACTTCTTTCGAGGTCATCGTACCGTTCGTGGGAGATGGTCCTCTTCAATCGGTGTGTGCTGGCGAATTTGACGTGGTTGATGGTGACGTTGTCCCCTTCTCTGACGATCATGTTTACCGTACGCGTCGGAGAGGGCGGCTTTGGAGGTCCCCGGGAGTGCTCTCGTCCACGTGCAAAATTGGCTTTCCCTTTGTCGTTGAGCAGCTCCTTTAGGTATCCCTGGTTGAGCATTCTGACGACTTCTTGTCGTAGACCGATGCAGTCTTCGGTCCGGTGCCCTCGTTCCTAGTGGAACTCGCACAGACGTTTGACTTCCTTATGGATGGGTCCGATTTTATCTTTTGGGGCCACTGCACCTTAGTGCCAAGCTTCTCCAGTGCGTACGCTACTTCTGAAGGTGAAACATAGAAGTTATGTGAAGAAAGTAAAGGGGGCCTACCTCGTTCGTTTCTGAGTGGGGCGAGGTAGCGTTGCACGACGTCTGTATGATGAGGGGGCAGAACCAAACATATCGCATAGGGTTGGTGTAGCTCCTTGCTGGGACGAGGGGGAAGTTCCCGGCGCCCCTCATGCATGACCGCTAACCGTCGGGTTTGGTCCGTTGAGATCCTCCTCATCTGCCCGTACCTCGGCGCAGTAGGCGTTATGGATCTTGTCGCAGGTCATGGGAGGATACTTCATGAGCCGGCTTAGCAATTTTTTGGTAGCTCTGGAGCCGTCCTTGCTGAGTCCGTTCTGGAAGTCCGCTATCGCCATTCCCTCTGACATATTTGGCAGGATCATTCTTACCCTGTTGAACTTGGCGTGAAAGTCCCTGAGACCTTCGCCTATGGTTTGTCTGAAGATGGATATGTCGTTCACCCTTGCTTCCGCTTTCTTAGCGCCGGCATGCGCTGTGACGAACTTGTCTCCCATTTCCTCGAATGTTGAGATTGCTTTGGCATGTAGTTGGGAGTACCAGGTCAATGCTCCTCCGGTCAGTGTTTCGCCAAACTTTTTCAGTAGCACTGATGGTACCTGTTCTTTAGACATGTCATTACCTTTTACTGCAATGACGTAGTGGATGAGGTGATCCCCGGGATCGGTGGTTCCGTCATACACCTTCAGGTAGGGGGGCATCTTGAAGGTTTTTGGAATGGTGTAGGGTGCTGCTTCTTCGGAGTAGGGTTGTTCTACAATCCTTCCTACATCCAGTTTGGGTAGTAGTTTAGGTGCCCCGGGATCTTATCAACCCTATCTTGGTGCTCCTTCATCTGGTCGCGGAGGGCCTGATTTTCGTTTTCCATTTCTTCCATTTTCCTAAGGATGGAGGCTAATGTGTCATAGTGTGTTTGTGTCTCGATGATTTGGCCGTTGGTTTGTGTTCCTTCATGTTCGTCTGTAGCGGTGGTGTTACTTATTGTTGGTGCTGCATTCTTTCACCCTCGTGGTGGCTTTTCCACTAGGCTGCTCAGGGTGCTGGTCAGCCATTCTTCCAGTAGCCTCTTGACCGCTGGGGGTGCTTCTTTTGAGGTGGAGGTGTCCCTTTCCTGCGGGGTAGTAAGGTTCCCAAAAGGGGGAGATGAGGCCCCTACTTAAGGCGCGGCACCAGGGGTAACGTTGATGGATGCGCTACCACCGACCTCGTTCATAGAGCTCAAGAGGTTTATGGTAACTTTTGCCACAGCTTTGGATCGAGTGTTATTTTCGGCCATTTCCAGACTTTTTCCGATGATCGGATCTTGCGAATGTATACTACGAGTTTGATTCTCGAAATCCCCACAGACGATGCCAAATTGTTTGACTCAAAAGTTGTTGAATACTTTTTAAGCAAATCAATCAATATAGATGAAGGGTCAATCGAAATCAATGGTAATATATATTGAAGATCGATCGTTGGATTTGTATATGTTACTTTTATGAAAAGATGATGAAGTTTAATCAAGTATAAGAACAAGTAAGCAATAAAGTGATAACAGTAGAGAGAAAAGTGGTAGAGAGAGAGAGAGTCGTATTATTAATGATCAATAATACTTCCGTTACAAATGAGGGGGACCCTCCTTTATATAGAGGAGCGATCCCCTCGCCAACATGTTACATCGCCCTAAGGCGGCTACTATTATTACAGCGAAAATACAAAGAAAGGGGAGTCGGGACGTCCGCTTGGACTGGCTCGTCGGCACGTCGCTATGGACGTGGACGCATCCTCTTCGCCATGCGGCCATGAGGAAAGACGTCTCCGAATGTTGGCGGCCTCGTAAGGAGGCGGGCCCTGGCTGTACTGCGTCCGAGTCGGCCGTACATATATACATACTCGCCTCATCTTACGTCTGATTCGGCCCCATACAACCTATAATTAGGAAATTTTTAAAACAACGAACAATAATTATGTTTCAGTTTCACACAAAGTTACAAAAGATTTTAAAAGAGCATAAACAAGAAAATTTTAATTGTCATGTCTTCTAACTCTTCTAAGCTCCACTACTTGTCTATGTATTTATCACCCAAAAAAAAATGGGAAGCAAAAGCACAAAATATCATTTTCCTAAGAAAAAACTATTAGGTAACAACAACTACACCTCAATACCAAATTACTTGAGATTAACTAGATGTATTCTCTTCTTGACACAGAAAAAGGAAAAAGAAAGACATTCCTTTTCTTGTCAAGCTGTGCAGGATTCTACATGCACACACTATTATAGCTCATACAAGATGATTGAAAGAAACCACCAACAATACAAGAGTCCTAATTTGCACAGCCAAGTGAAAATGCCACTAAAATGAACAACTTAGGATCATGAAAGCAGGAGCCACACCTTTACCAAAACCTTATCTCCACCTCAAAAACAGCCAACTCCATTTCTCTTGCAAGAATCAGGTGTCGGAAATTTAACATGGTTCGTCATCTCAATGGGTTCAGAAACATACCATTTATCTGGATCATCATAGCGTACATCCACATATTCACTCAGCGGAAGGTCATCAGAACACCAGCCAGAAAGCACCAATTTATGATAATGCCTAAACGGCTAACGCTTCCCATGCAACACCAGGTGGAAAGTGGAAAACCCTATAAACTGTCAATGAATTCTACAATAAGATTTACCATGTGAGAATCATAGGCAGGCCCTTCCAACTCAAAGTGGCCAATACCTTCAATAAGATGTTTCTCGACACGTCCTGTTGCACATCTAAGCTTGTTGTTTAGCTGCTTAATGCTGGTGAATCCGTCTTGCGTGCCCATGATGAAGAGCTTTGGTTTGGGAGATTTTAATATGTTTTTGTGATGTCGACCAAAGAGGATTGAGGCCATCAAACCAAAAGGGTACCCAATACTTACATAACCTACAATCTGTTCAACCTGTTCTACTGCAGATCCTGCTATTGGTGCACCTGTTAAAAACGTCTATCAAAAATGAGATAAATTGATGGGAAATGGTTACACCACCATTATCAGGTAAATATGCCATAAAGGGAAAGTTGAACATCAAACATGGAAATCTTATTTCCTCGGTTTCTTTTCAACAAGCAACAAGTAAATTTTCAGAGTCCATCCTTCCAACAAATGGTAATGCAACATAAAACAGTGAGAGAAAAGTAAACACATGGTCGTATCGTCCTCCTAACTAACCGAATATACTTTCTAATCAGGCAAAATCGAAAAGTCCCGAAATTTCTAAGGAATTGTATCACAGTCAAAAATGATTTGCTACAGCTAACCTTTATCTTATCTTATCAAATAAAAACTGATTGTACAGCTAACTTAAGGAACAAATTTTTTGAAATAACAGACTTATTAGTAGCCTGGTAATCTGCTCAAATAATCAAATAGCATTTGACATGGTATGTTGGAGAATACGATAGAGCGATGTGAGGTTATTGCTTACTAAAGCAATTAAATGAGCACTAACATATGTCAGACAATCAATTGATAAGGCGTAGGAAGGAATAAACTAATGGCGCCGAATATATATTTGAGAATATTTAAATACAGCAAACAACATTTATGAGAAGAATGTTATGTTTGCCATATTGAAGCCCTTTGTACAAATGAAATATAATTTGGAAGTTCGGCTTGATTTTCCAAAAGTAAAAGATTTCTCTCTAACCCATTCTTCCTCCCTCTCTTCAACTCTTCCTACTCCTAGCAGTTAAACTAAAGGGGCGGTTGACTTAAAGTAAAAAAGTGGTCTTACTCTATCCTCCATTCTTCTTTTCCTCTTTCATTATTTAAAAAGACAACTTCAATCTCATACTGCATATTCTTACACTGCCCTACATCAAGACAGGCCTGAAAATATTAGAAAGGACCAAAGCTTTTGTTCTAGATATGTTCAAAGTTAGTTGGTTACTCACCTTGATTTCACTATACGGAAAAGACGATGAACATAGTTCAAAATGAGGAGATACAGAGAGAGAAAGTTATGAGAGGATTAGAAAGCAGTGAATTTAAGAAAAGTCTATTCTTCCAAGAAGAATAGGAAAAAAGAGGAAACAGTATGAATCATCACAAAGCAACCAAAAAAAAAGGTAATTCATCAACACCAAAAGGAAATAGGGAAAGAAAACTAAATAATTTCTGACATAATTAAATGCATTTTTGGTGGCAGGGAGCAGATCACACTAGTTGAAAGGAACAACTTTCTACAAATAATTCCTTGTCATAAATGAATTTACCACAAGGGGGAATGTTATGACTCAACTTGTTCAAATACGTGCTTTTAGACTCATAACGTACTTGAGAATTAATTCATTTCAGTGGGGTTGAGTAATGATGTGGCATACAGAATCAGAGATAAACTAACAGTCAAACTAGTTTGAAGCTCACTCCCATAATTCATCAACTTGGTTGTTATGGTAACATTTCTTTTTCCACAAAGAACATGATTAAAAGTGTATTTTTCCGACTTGTAGCACTTCCTCAATTTTAACTTAATGTTTGAGGTACACTTCATGGCCAAGGGAGAGAGAGAGAAAGAGAGAGTGTGTGTGTGTGTAAAATATCCAACAGCTATGGCAATAATAGTGGCAGCAACAGAAAATAACAATTATGGAACATGAGCAGCAGCTACGCATTTGCATAAAGCTTGGATGCCAAAGACGCTATGTATCTGCAGTATGGAGCTCTCAACCTTTTTCTAGATAAATACCAATGGAGCTCTCAACCTTCTTGGGCATAAATTAAAAAAAATGGCAACCCGGTACACAAAGCATCCCGCGTTCACGCAGAGTTCGGGGAAGGACCGCACCCCAAGGGGGTGTGATGTAGGCAGCCTACCTGATGCAAGTATCACCGGATAATTCCACGGCTCGACCCCCTGACCTATAGGTCATACAGAGACAATTCAACCGTTGCTCCAAGGCTTCCCTTCCTTGGGCACAAATTAGAACAGGAAAATTATTTAAGGAGAAATAACATAAATGTACTTGCTTTAGCTAAACCAGAATCCTGCTGAAGTAATCAAGAATTTCAGCCACTAATATGGTGTAAGATGTCCAACAACAGCAAGAGTTGGAAGGAAGTAAGTATTTTTACCGTGTAAGTTTAACTATAGCCACAGTGGAACCAAAGTCTAAGCAAAGCATTTTAACAACATCAAATGCATTTCTAGACATCAGGATTGCCAAGAATAATCCTCCAGGGACATTCTTTTCTTCGTCTCCTTTTTAAGCGAAGTATTTTAACAACATTAAATGCATTTCTAGACATAAGGAATGCCAAGAATAAACCTCCAGGGACATTCGTTTCTTTGTGTCCTTTTTATCCATGCATATGAAGGTTTTAATATTTGACGTCCACACAAATTTAAACTATTTATATCTTGATCAGAATTACCATCTTATTTATTACTATCTCGTTGACACTAATTAAACCATTAATATCTTGATTAGCTCCTTTCATCTTAGTTATTAATGCCACCGGCTGCTTTGTCACGGCTGCATTAATTGGACGAATTTTTGTTTGGATTTTTTCCATTAATTCCATTTTCTGCTAGAGAGAGAATGAGGGAGAGCATGTTTATAGTGACAATGCGAGAACCTCAAAAGAAGCTTTCTAGGAATTGCATTGACAGCAAGCAACATATGTGTTGAAATGAAGAAAGCTCTCCCTTCTATAGGCAAAGAAACACGGACAAACGAGAAGCTAAGGGGCAGTCCGGTGCACTAAACTCCCGCTATGCGCCACTATGCAAAGGATGAAAACCTCCACTACTGAAACCAAGAAGCAGTTACCACTTACCAATCAAATGCAACTCAAGAGCTAATTCAGATGAATCCAACTTCTAGGAAGCAACTTATATATCCTTGTAAACCAACAAATTCGATGCATCTAGCTGTTTATATGCAACTACTAACTAGAGAATTTGGATCAATCAAGTCTACTAGAAAAAAGTTCAGCAACTCTCTTAAAGTTATATTAGGAAATGCATCTAAAAATAAGTGAACTAGCTCTATTCCGCTCTTATTTGGAAAAACACAAAGCATCACATTGAAAAACATCAAACACATTTATTAAACAGGTCAATTTAGAGGCAAACCCCATAATTCCACAGAACCATCTATAGCAAGTTATAACTCTATTTTCATATGTCTAACTTAAGTAAGAATTCTTTATACTGTGAGCACGATGCAACGACGACGACGACAACCTAGTGAGATCCCACAAGTGGAGTCTGGCGAGCATAGTTTACTTCCTACCCTGCTCCTACCTGGGTTGGAAGTAGAGAGTTTGTGTTCGATAGACCCTTGACTCAAGAACACGAGAAGAGGCCATATATTAGTATCATCAACAGAAACCATAGAAATAATAACATTATCATATGAACCAGAAAATAAATAGAAAGCAAAACAATCACCAATAAATAGGCTCGGCAATATGAAAATCAGAAGGATAGTGAGAACACAACATTAACCACTAGCAGTCTAAGACAAAATCATATCATACTAGCCTCGCACCCGTAACCTACAACCCTGTGGACCTCCACAACTTACGCGTCCTCGGAAATAGTGAGCACAAAACAATAACTCTAAAACAAATCCAAACTTCAGAAGGGCAAGAAAAGAAAACCTGCAGATGAACCAACCAACAAAATCTTGTTAACAGACAAATTTTCAAGTGCCCATTTACAAACAGCAACCACATCCTTAATTTCCTTAAACCCAAAAACAGAAGGTTTCCCAGTTGATCTTCCAACACCTCTCATATCAAAGGTCACAGCTTTATACCCTTTTCTTGACAACCCATTTGCTATTCCTCTTAATAAACCTTGACTACCCCCCAATATTGAATATGGGTGCACCAAAATCACAACCCATAAATTTTTTTCTTGTTCTTCATATTGGTTTGGTTTGAAGATTGTGGTATGGAGTTTGATTCCATCACTGGTTTCAACTGTACAGGAATCTATAGTTGAATTTGTTGACATTTTTTATGACTTGGGAGAATGGGAAGAATCTGGGGACATGTATTGGATGTTTAGTTTGGGGGGGTGAAAATGAAGAAATGGAAAAGTGAAGGATCAATTTCGCTACTTTTCTGAGTTTTTTTCTCTAACTTCTAAAAGGTTTAGTTTTAGTCCTTTAGTTTGAGAAAGTGAAACGTAGCCCTCGTAAGTAATACAAGAGTGGTAAATAAACTATGATTATTCCATAAAACTTTACTCTTTGTTCGAGAAAAGGGTTTGTTTGGTATAACACAAAATATTTTTCGTGGAAAATGTTTTTCAAGAAAATATTTTTTCTGAAAAACAAATAGTAATCTTATTCATTTTTCAATTTTTGGTACGCAAATTAAGAAAAATAACTTCCCAAGAGTATTCATAAATAATTTAGATATAATAAATATGAAGTCATTAGCTTTCAAACCAACAACCTTCCGAACCCATATTTTTCATAAACTTTCAAACCGCTGAACTTTGGAAACCGCAGGATTTATAACCCGTAAACTTTATAATTTCTAAACCCGTAAACTTCCAAACACATAAACTTTCGAACTCATAACTTTGGAACTTGTAAAATTTTGAATATTTAAACCCATAAATAAAAAAATAAAAACAGAAAAATATATTTAAAAATAGTTTTTTTTGGGGTGTATAAAACCGAAAAAAATAGAATTTCAAAATTACAAAAAAAAAGTAAAAAATAATTGTGATGGGGCACAGATGGGGGTGGGTGGTGCAGAAAAATGGAAATTTGAAATTGCAATAAAAAAAAGTAATTTTTTTTTGCGGGAAGGGGGTGGTGACGAGGGTGGGGTGGGGTGGAGGGATAGCGTCACGACCCAATTCCGGTCGTGATGGCGCCCAAAACTAAAGCTAGGCCAGTCAGACCAACAATTGTTTCCACAGTGAAATATCAGCCCCAAAAGAATATATGAGTCAACAGAAACTCCAATAATAATAATAATAAGAATAAATACTGAGAAGTGCGAAAATAAAATAACACTCCCAAAGATCTGGGGTCACGAGTGTAGAGTCTTTAAACAAAACCGAATAATAATAGAGAATACTGAATGAAATATTCAAATCTAAAACATATAATAGTAACTGGATGAGGAGCTAGGTTTTGCGAACGTCGGCAGCTACCTCAGCAACTCGAAATAACTTTAGAGAAGTTGGAGTACTCGTCTATCTCTCCTGTGTACCTGAATCTGTACACAAAGGTGCAAGGAGTGTGAACACCTAATTTTTGACCACACCAAATTTCATACTATTTTAGTATAAATATCTCTTTAGGGTCTAATCTTAATAAAAGAAAATTACAAAATTCTAACATTCTTAGAGTATGAATTTTCTTTATATATATATATATATATACACACACACACACACACACACTTCTATTTGCAACGAGAAAATAAAATTTACAAAAAATATATGGTTTCTTTTAATTAGAATTATAAAAAATAAGTTAGTTTTATTTTTTTTATTATAATTTAAACTATAATGTACATATTTAATTTTCTTATATATATAATATTTAAGTATAAGGTGGTTAACTAATATTTTTAATTATGCATTTTACTTTTTAATTTCTTCATTAATAAAGAATAAGTAAAAGTTATTAATAATAATAATAAATAAATAAATAAAACAAAAAAGAGATAAGTCTTGAAAGATTCAAAAAATATTATCCTAACTACTCACCATGATCTTCTCAACCCCATTCTCCCACTTCAACTCCAACTCTAACTCCCTCCATACATCTATATATATATGAGGATACTCTTAGAAGGAGAGGAGAAAAAAGAGGAGAAAAACGTAGAAAACAAAAAATCTGAAAAAACAAAACTCTTTACCACCTTTCTTCTTTACACACGGAAAAATAAAATTACACAAGAAATTTCCTAGAGACCTATACAACCTAGAGTAGCGCCTTTTCCCGGAACCAAAGTAGGTTTTTTTTTTAATTTTTGTAACATTAATACGTTTAAAAAAAACCTAAGTATATACAACGCCACAATAAGTGGCGTTGTATTTAATGTCCGTTAAGGTACAACGCCACAATAAGTGGCGTTGTACCCATTATTTAAACCCTACACCTTCCGTCTTCTTCCTCACTTCTCCCCCACCATTATTTTAAAAAACCTTCGGTCCCCCCACTCCCAAGCTCGATTCTACCATTTTTTCTTTTAAAAAAAAATTTTGTCCCCCCGGGTTGTTCCTTTTGTGTTAGAAGTGGTCCCACTATAGTTTAAGACTATTGGTATCGTGGATATACGGGTTTGGAGGCATTATATTCATCTTTTTCATCCGTAAAAAATCAAATTCGAAGTATGTTTCATATTACTATTATTTAGTTTGTATTTTAGATTACATGTTAGTTTTAGTTAGTTTATGTTATTTTTCGAACTAGTATGTGTAATTTATCCGGAATATTATATGTTAGTTGTTTATATATATTTGTTTAATTTAGTTAGATTACATGTTAGTTTTAGTTAGATTACATGTTAGTTGTTTGTATATATTTGTGTAATTTAAATTATTTGTTAGTTGTAAAATACAGACCTTTTTAGCGTAGTAAAACATAGACTCTTTTATGTTAGGAAATTTTAGAGCCTTGTAGCGTAGTAATGTGTAGTATTTAGCTAGGATTGTTGATCCTCAAAATTAAGTTATAAAATTAAGTTATTAAAAATTATCGAACCCGGGAGCTCAAAAATTATTGAACCCGGGAGCTAAAAATTATCGAACCCGGGAGCTAAAAATTTATCGAGTCTGGGACCCATAGCTATTAATAATAGTTTGGTACCGCTGGGCCTCAAAATTAAGTTATTAAAATTATCGAACCCGGGAGCTCAAAAATATCGAGCTCGGAGCTCAAAAATATTTAATTTAGACAATTAAATTATTCTAAATATATTTTTTAATTATAAAAAAATACATAGCTATTAATAATAGTATGGTGCCGCTGGGCTTCAAAAATATCGAGTCTGGGACCCATATTATCAGCAATTTGTACTATTAAATTATTTAAAATGTAACTTTAAATTATAAAAAAAATACATAGCTATTAATAATAGTTTGGTGCCGTTGGGCCTCAAAATTAAGTTACTAAAAATTATCGAACCCGGGAGCTCAAAAATATCGAGCCCGGGAGCTCAAAAATATTTAATTTAGACAATTAAAATATTCTAAATATATTTTTTAATTATAAAAAAATACATAGATATTAATAATAGTTCGGTACCGCTGGGTTTCAAAAATATCGAGTCCGGGACCCATATTATCAGTAATTTGTACAATTAAATTATTTAAAATGTAACTTTCAATTATAAAAAAATAAATAGCTATTAATAATAGTTTGGTGCCGATGGGCCTCAAAATTAAGTTATTAAAAATTATCGAACCCGGGAGCTCAAAAATATCGAGCACGGGAGCTCAAAATATTTAATTTAGACAATTAAATTTTTCTAAATATATTTTTTAATTATAAAAAAATACATAGCTATTAATAATAGTTTGGTACCGCTGGGCTTCAAAAATATCGAGTCTGGGACCCATATTATCAGCAATTTGTACAATTAAAAATTTAAAATGTAACTTTAAATTATTAAAAAAAAAATACATAGCTATTAATAATAGTTTGGTGCCGCCGGACTTCAAAAATATCGAGCACGGGACCCATATTATCAGCATTTTGTAAAATTAAATTATTATAAATATAACTTTTAATTATAAAAAAATACATAGCTATTAATAATAGTTTGGTGCCGCTGGCTTCAAAAATATCGAGCCCGGGACCCATATTATCAGCAATTTATACAATTAAATTATTATAAATATAACTTTTAATTATAAAAAAATACATAGCTACTAATAATAGTTTGGTGCCGCTGGGCCTCAAAAATATCGAGGTCGAGACCCATATTATCAGCAATTTATACAATTAAATTATTTAATATGTAACTTTTGTAAGTTATTAAAATTTTTAATTTTACATTCGACGACATGGATGCGCCCATACATCCTGGCCCTAGGAGCTCAGATCTATTAGGCCTACGCCCGTATCACCTTAAACGACCCCGTTTAGTGTTAAGTGATCCAGTCGAGACCATTGGTTCCTAACATCCAACGGTCCTGATTAATTGAGCCATTTTAATATACCAATTTCGAGAACTCCACCCCCTCAGAACACCCCTTTCATTTTTGTCTCTAACCCTAAACCACCGCCTTCCGCCGCCGGAAATCGCCTCACGGCGATTCCGGCAGGCCAAATGCCACCATTTTAACACCACAGCACCCCCATAACCTCCTCATTCCAGTCCTAAGCTTAGTTTCTTTCGAATCATGCTTCAATTCTTCGAATATTGAATCGAAGATTGGCCGTTAAACTTTGCCGCTTTCATTTACCCCCAAACTCACACCTGGTCCTCACACGACCTCCTTCATTCCCAAACTACCATTAGTTTCCATCAATTCGAGCCCTAGCCACTCGAGCCCCAAATTCGAGCCCTCAAGAGCCCTAAAAGAATTTTGGAGCCCGTTTGAAGATTTTGAGGTTCCAATGGGTTTTAGTCGAGTTGTTCTCACTCGAGAACACTCGATTACAACCCGTTTCGCCTCAAAAAGTTCGAGTCTGTTTGGTCCCAAGCATGTTTGTTCTGAATATCTCTTTTCAAGGTATTTCTTTTCTTTCTTCTGTTTTTTATTTATTTTTTGTACTCATTGGTTAGTGTAATTTTTTCATTATTTTCATTTGTTGTTAATTCTTTTTCTGTTCTCCTCCTCAAGACCTTTATTTGGTCGATGTTTATTTCTGTTTTGTTGTTTTAAATGTGTCGTCATAGGATACGAATTCGCTTCGATTAGCATCGTCGAATATTTAGTTTCGTATTTTTGTCTTTGGTTTAAGTACCGTGAATCAATAATTGCTTCGTCGATTATTTATTATCGATTATACGTGCTGTAATCGACTCAACGATAAGTCGTCAATTAATTTCATAAGTTTGCCTACTAGAACACTGGACATTGATTAACAGTGTTGACTCGGTCCAGAATCATTGATTGAATTAAAAGTTGGAATTGTTTGTGGCTAAACTTAGGAAACGAATTGGTTATAACTGTGATCTTAATAGAGATTGGTTAATTGGCATGCTAATTAAACACCAAAGACACCCTGAAATTGGAGTTTAAAAGGATTAAAAGAGGAACTAATAGTGCAAATACAGCCTGTTTAAACACTAAGTAGTGGAAACAAGAATCATTTTTAGTTTAATATTAAAAATATGCATTGCACATGGGTGAAGATAGTGGAATCTGCAGGGCAGCATGGTTCCACTAAATTTTTGAACTTTATAGTCTTTTTTTTTTAAAATAAAACCTATGTCTAAACAATGTTGAGTGGAAAAACAGAGGAATATGTTGGCTGGACAGTGTTTAAAATAATTAAAAAAGGGGTTGCAGGTTTGGATTTAAGGCTATAAAAGAGGGGAATCCTAAGAACAAAAGGACACACATATTAGTTATCTCTTCGGGCAATAGTTAGAAAGAAAGTTTCCTTATTTTTCTTGGAGAGTCTTTTAGTTTTAAAAATCTATTTAAGTGAGTTCAAAAGTGATCTTTAGTCTAAAGAAGAAGGGAAAATCCTACCCTGTTAACACTGTTGCATTGATTTGGGTTTCAAAAAACTGTCTAAAATAGTTTAAATCTCTTCCTCTGTTTCATTCCACATTTGATTATGTCCAAAGCTATCTGAAGGTTTTTGTCAAGTTACTGGGGCCTCATTTGTTGATGTTTTGGTTCTGAAGTGGCTGTTTGGCATCTGAAAAACTCTTAGTTTCGTTTTAGCCCACTTCTGGAATTTCAATCTGTTACTAGTTTGTCACTATCGCATCTTTGGTAGCCGTATTCATTGCTGGGATCTTTTGGTGATGTGTTTGTTGTTGTTTTGCTAGGAATTGCTTACTGATTTTTCTATTTCATTTCTGCTGTTAAAAATCAGGTACACATCCTTGGGATGTCTATTCTTCTACTGGAAATGAAATAAAAGCATGTTTTAAATCCTGCTGTGAGGCCACCATATGAATGATCCTGTTAGCTAGTTATTAAATTAGGACTATTTTTGGATTACTGTTAAAAAATAGATACCAGTTTTCATTCATGCTTAGCTAATTTCTTTTTTTTAGTATATGTTTGGATTTGTATAAGGTTAAGGAAATTCGAATTGTGTAAAAGCTAGCCAGTTCGGACTGGATTTTCTTTGAAACTTTAGATAGATAATTTGTTAAAGTCAAGTAGTTTAAGCATGCTAAGAGGGTAGTTTTATTTTATGATAGCCATTAATATAGGATAGCTTGAATCACATCGAGTTTCTTCGTTTGATTTCTTTTAAATCCATTTGTAGTTAAGCAAACAAGATAAGTAGCCAACGCCCTAGATGCCAATGCTAGTTCGACTCTGGTCGCATAGTTTCGAACTTGTCAATTAACATCGGATTGAGAGTAGTGAAATCCAAGATAAACAGTCTCACGTCTAATAATGAACCATGGTGAATTATTTCTACCTGACATATTTGATATTTTTCCTCATTAGTTTATACCGTTCAGTCAATCTTTGGCCCTAATTTAACAAGTCACTGATACGATACTCTCTTGTATATGTCCTAATTGGAAATAACCTCAACGGACATTTTTTAGTCAATTTTGTCTAGTATAATAATCGTTTTAATCGGCATAGGTTAAAATAAGTGATCCGGGCACATTTTGATTTGCATATTCGTCAAGGGCTCGAGTCTATGTTGCGACTAGGCTTGCTTTGCTTAAAAGTTTAAATGTACAGTTTTGAAATAATAAAGCGGTTTAAAGTTTAATCAGAGCGCATAATTTATAAACATGTATAAAAATCAGATATTTTTTAGCCATTTATAATAGTTGAAGCGACCGTGCTAGAACCACGGGATTCGGGGGTGCCTAACACCTTCCCTCGGGTCAACATAATTCCTCACTTAAGAATTTCTGGTTCGCAAACTTCATTTGGAAAGTCAAAATTTCCTCGATTCGGGATTTGAATAAATCGGTGACTTGGGACACCTTAATTTATTCCAAGTGGCGAATTTGAAATAAATAGAATAATCCCGTTTCGAATATTGTCACTTAAATTTGAAAAATTACCTTGCGCGTTTTACCCTTCGGGGTAGGGCGCGCCAAAAGGAGGTGTGACAGTTGCTTTGTCAGGTGTTTGTTTGTATTGCTTCTGTTTCAGGAGTGGACAGTATTTGATGAAATTCCTTGGCGCTTTCCGCACTTGTGACAGAGATCATTGTTCCTTGCTTTACTTGCATTGCCCCTCATTGGTGTACCACCATTTCTTCGAACCATCTTTTGAAACCTTTTGGTATGATAGGCCATATCACTATCTTCTTCACTTGAGTCACTATTTTCAGACTTGAGCACCAGATTCTTTTCCTTTTTTGGCTCTCTCCTTTCAATGTCTGCCTTTCTTTTCATCTCGAATGTCTTCAAATTACCAATAAACTAATCCATGGTTAGAGTTTGTAGATCTTTAGCTTCAATGATGGCATTTGCCTTACTATCCCAAGTAGGGGTAAGCATTCGAATCGATTTATCGATAAATCGAATCGATATTTGTTATCGATTTATCAATTTACCGATTTTGATTTCAAAATTTTTCTTATTGAGCTATCGATTTCGATTTCGATTTTGTCCTCTTCGGTTATCGGTTTATCGATAAACCGATAAGAAATACTAAAAAAAATAATTAATTATTATTTTTATTTTTTCATCTTATTCTATAATACTCTTTCCTTTACCCTAAGTCACTAACACTATTATTTCATCTACCAAATTTAAGGAATGATCATTAAAGCTTAAGGGAATTAGGTTCAAATTAATGGAAAATAGAATTAGTCGTGATGATGTATTTTTTTTATACTGTGGGAATGTTGGTGGCATACATTTGATCCCTTACTTTAGTTTTATTGCATCTACTTGTTGACACAATTTTTATGTTATAAACGGTGTTCGTCTTATTGTAACTTCTTTTGGTCCATATTAGTTAGACATTTATAGCGATATACTTTCCGTGGAATCCTACAAATTTTTTTATTGGTGTAATCGATAACCGAATAGATAAGCCCCAAAAATTGATAAATCGAAATCAAAAAAATCGAAACCTTATTGAAACAATAACGATAAGCATATGTACAAATCGATAATCGATAAGTAATTATCGATAAGGGTCAAAATTGAATCGATAAATCGAATGCACACCCCTACTCCCAAGATCCACGTAGAACGCTGAGAAATTTCATTACAAGCTTGTTTCTGGGAATAACATCTCCAAGTAAATGAAGCTCATTTATGATGGATGTGAATCTAGTGTGTTGTATACTCATTGTCCTTCATTATGAAGAGCTCATACTTAGTAGTGAGCATGTAAACCTTGGATTGTTTAACCTGAGTAGTTCCTTCGTGTGCGGTTTGCAATGCTTCCCATATTTCTTTAGCAGAATCACAGGCCGAGACTTTGTTGTACTCATCAGGTCATATACCATATACCAAAATTTTCTTGGCACGATAGTTCTTTTCTACGGCTTTTCTGTCAATATCACTGTACTCTTTTCTATCTTTCGGCACCACTGGTCTAGTTTCTTCGAGCTTCTTCATAGGAATATGTGAATCATCACAGATGCTATCCCATAGTTCTTAGTCTTCGGTCATTATAAAATCATGCATACGAGTTTTTCACTAATTGTGGTACTGACCATTGAATCTGGGAGGTCTGTAGGTTGATTGTCCTTCCTCAAGGTTGAGTGGAGCAGCCATTGAGATTATTTCTAGGTGTTAACCTTTTAGAAAGAACCCACTATGATACCAATTGCTAGTTTATATGATTCCACCAAATTATAGAGCACTTTGTCCTCTATGACTTTCCGCTAAGAATACTAGGAAACGGTAAGTAAAAAAGACACGAGAATTTAACGTGAAAAACCCACTCAAGAGGACAAAAACCACGACCTACACTTGTTGGCTTTCAACTTCACTAACTTGTAATCATACTATTACAAGCCACTTTGTAATAACTCTATTATAAAGACTTTAACTCAACTAACTTGTAGTAGACTTACCACAAGTCACTTTGTCACTAACTAGTTGCAAAGACTTTAACTCATGACTAACTCTAGTCATAACACAAATTTAAAAGGTTTGTAATTTTTGGATTTCCTGAAACACAACTTCTAAAAAAGCAAGATAGGAGTTACAATGAAGAGCAAATAACAAGATTAGAACTCCTACGGATTCATTTAGACTCATTGTAAGATTGATCCTTTGTGGAGTTGTCTTCTTGTTCTTGATATACTTGTGACTTCAATGCTGGATTAACTCTTTTAATGTTTGAGAGAATATCACTTAATGCTCAAGTGAATATCACTAAATGCTCAAGTGAATATCTTGTGCCTTGCATCATGTTGTTATACTGCCAAAGACATCACAAGGATGCTGTCAATTCTTAGTACAAGCCTCTTCAATGGGAAATGACTGTTGCACTGTCGCGTGAACAGTAGCAAGCAGTCACTCTCTACAATTGCGTTCCAGCCGTTGACTTGTACTTCTGTCAGAGAGCACCAAGGGATCAAGTCCCTGTCGTATTCCTCTTTGTAGTAGTTCATCCGTTGGAGTCAGACTGAACTTCCTTCATTTGAAATGTGTAACGAGTGAGTCAAGTTTCCTATATGGTTCTTAACAGTAAGTTTGTTAGATCATCAAAACACAAGAAACATAAGGTGAAGACACTGAGAACCCATCAAAAATATTATTTTCAGTCACTTATATTAGATGATAAAATAATTATGTATTATGTAAAAGAAAATAACTTTTATTATGTCTTTGCAGCAGCTGCTAGTGATAAATTGTTGGATTTATTATTTTTTGTTATTATACATGTGATGTTCCTCGGGTGATTCTTGTCGTATTTGTAGTGTGTTCTATCACCCTAAATCTAGATAGAAGCCTCACTATCTTTGTATGCTTTCGTCCCCATTACCACTAAAATTGTGGTTACGACTTTTAGATTTACCATCTTCTTAATTATAAGTTAGCTAAATATGATTTACATTCATTAATTTTAGCATCTTACACTTTTTTATATACTTATTTTCTGTATTACATCTCAGACATATATTTAATATATTTATGTAATTTTGTTTGAACTTTTATGTACTAATAAGATATGCGTAATGTGTCGTAACGAAAAACTAGTATTAAGAAAAATGACTAAATGGCTATAAATTTGAGCAAAATGAAAAAGAAGAACAAAGTCAAACACATTTGTTCCCAACTAATTAATTATCTTATATAACCATAAATACTTCAATATATTCACAAAATAAAGAAGAACAAATTTAATAAGATTACAGAAAAGAACAATATATATATATATATATATATATATATATAGATCATGATATATTTATGAGAAGAAAAACACACAAAGCACTTATCTTTTCACATATGTATTAGCTGGCTTTGATTCATTCATACATGAGAAAAATCAGATTCACAAAATCTTACTATTACTCATTAATACAAGAAATCATCTCCTTTTTAAGTAGAATATTAATCATGAAATTTAACCAATAAGTACTTCCCTAAAACACAATAAAAAAACATTTTATTTTTACAAAAAATGGAGAAACTTCAAGATGATTTATGGCTAGCATGTTCAGTGCAACGCCATGGATTAAACAATTGGGAAATGGTGGCTGTTGAGTTTTCTGACGCTGTTTTTCATCGTCGTCGTTGTATTCTTGACTTGTCACCTACAGAATGTCAGGTTATGTATCAAGATTTACGTGACCGTTTTATGAATGTTCATCAAATGGATTATAAAGAAGATGATGAAAGTGTGTTTGTCAAGTTTATGGTCGATAAACTTACAAAGGCTTATATAATTGCTTTGAGAGAGGACGTCAAACTCAGAACTGCTTCAATTCAGTAAGATTAATAATTTTTTTTAAAGAATTGTTGTCTTCATGTTCTTGTTAATTAGTTTAGTATTTCTTTCACATGAGTACATGAATAAACAAAGTACCAAATCAATTTTTGGAAATTTTCGCGCACGCGCGCACATATATATATATATATTCTGTGTGTATATGTGTGTATCAAGATAATTGGTATTATATACAAGATTATTTATAACTTCTGTATGTTCAATAAATAAACTTTTCATTTCAATGTTCTTTCACTTTAGGTGCAATTTACTACTAAAATAAGGACATTTTCTATTCATAGAGTGATCTCTAGAAAAACGTTACAGGCTATGTTATGCGGATTCTTCAAAACTATTGCTGTATCTGTATAAGATCCTCTAAAAATATATTATTTTTTTAAGAATCCGACATAGCGATATTTTTAAAGAGTTCGAGCAAAATTTATAGTGGTTGTTCGCTTTATCGTCTCTACAACCTTAATCGTCACCAATTAGTAGCCCCATAAAACCATGCATTTGCCCTATTATATTTTTTCCTTCAAATTTATTTGTTTTATCCGTTTTACACCGTGAAGACTAATATTTCTCTACTTATGAATGTTTATATAGAAAAAGTTACCTCCTTTTGTTCAAATTAGAAGCAGAAGAAAGAATAGAGTTAAAGGAAGAAGAAGATAGTGATAAATCTAAAAAAATGGAGGAAATTCAAAGAAAATCCAATGTTGATGAAGGCTTAACAAAAATCCTCGATATGCTGAGGTCTCACAAGCATTGTTGTCTTTTCGAATCTCGCCTTCGCAGTCAGGTAACTCTTTTTTATTTACTTTAAAACGTTGTGTGCAGATATATATTTATAATTAAGTGTCGTTACATTTAATAAGTGTATATACCATGCAATTTCATGCATGAATAGGTTTAATCATCTTGGACCTAGACCAAGGTATTGATGGTAATTTTCTAATCTTGCATATAACATAGATAGAATGCAATAGAAAAAAAGACAGGGAACGAGTTACCTAGTCTTCACGGGCAAAGCGATCCCTTTTATTCTGAACTCTATAATTATGAATCAATCAAATCTCACCAAGCTAAGTAGGATTCAAGCCTACGACTAGTCGGTTAACAACTGATCATTCTACCCCTGAGGAACAACAGGAGATTCAATCTCATATAGTTTAATTCCCGTTCCAACCCATGACCAATATGAACTCGAAGCTTCCTTATCTTATTCGCATTTTTAATATTATAAACTTAGGTTATCCCTTATTAATGCTTATTTATTTTTCAGGGAAATCAAGACTATACTGAGCAAATTAAACAACATATGGATTTGCAGATCATACAAGGCAAATTAGAACAAAATGTTTATTCAAACTTTGAACTTTCCTTCTTTAGAGATCTCTTGTTGATGTTCAACAATGCCTTGGTTTACTATCCAAAAGAAACTCTTCAACATTCAGCTGCACTCGAACTTAGAGACATTGTTCGCAGAGAAATGAATTTCAAACCCTTATTTCGTCGCGACATTGTATGTGGATTACCTGCAGAAGATAACACAATGTTGGTCAAAGAAAAGACAGAGAAAAGTATGCGTAAAAGGTACCAGCTAAGAGCTCGAGAAATTGATGAATCAGTCAGGAGAAGCGCGAGAGTGAGAAGTAGGGATTGGGAAATGAAGAATGATCCTGATTATGAATATTATGATTGTAGAGGGCCAAGGAGATCAAGGAGGATAAGAGGCAATATGAACAAAAAGGATTTTGGGACCATATAACATTAGTTTGTTGTTAATTTTGTTGGAGCAGCAGTAAAGAATCTTTGTGCGACTTATAGGTCACAAGTTTAAACCGTAAAAGCAGTCACTAATACTTGTATTACGATAGGATGTCTACATCATATCGTTGGTGAGAGGCTCTTTCCTGAATTATGCGTTAACGCAATGCTTTTTTTTCCTTCTTTCTTTCAATTTAAGTCATAGCCATCGGAGAATTTAAATATAGATGCCTAAACTTTTGCATCAATGTAACCTCTCTTCGGTTTTGACCAAGAGAGTTAATATTAGTAGTATGATCAAACATTTGATAATCCTTTACTTAATATATGTCTACTCCTAATTATAGTCTCTTCTTCACATTGAGTAGAAACATATGCTCTATGTTAAGCGTTCACTTTTTTAGAGTCAATTTAACTAGTTAAATTGGATTTATAATTAAAATTTAGTTATACAAAAAACTATATATATGGGTGGTAGAAGTTAATAAATGCTCGATTAACCATTCGAGATGCATCACAAAATGTAAAAACTAAGAGCTCGTTTGGACAAAAGAATTTTTTTCCTTTTTTCAATTTTTTTTTTTTACTTTTTTTCGAAATCAGCGTATGTTCATAATATTTTCAATTTTCATTTGAAGATGCATTTTGGAAATTTCGAAAATTTGATAAACTCCAAAAGCTATTTTTCAAAATATTTACTCAAATCACTCGCAAAACTTAAAAAACAACACAAAATTATATTCAATTCAAACATATCTCTAAACACTAAATTAAAATGTAAAGTAAATTTTCAGAATTTTCTATGGTGAAAGTGGGGGGATGTGGAAAATCTCTAAAAATTATTTCATGTATATAAGTTTTAATTAATGGAAAAATTTTCTGCTTATATGTATGTAAAAAGGTTACAAATACTTGGAGAAAGGAAGAAAAGGAAAAAGAAAAACCTAAAATAAAACGAGGCAGTAAATTTTTACAAAATTTACCTTGGCGTGGTAAATTTTCAGACAAGCGGGAAATCCTCCCCCCAACTTTTTACTATTCCCAAAACTTCCTTAAAGAAGTTGGAGGGTAATAGAAAACTTCCTCGAGAAGGTAAACCAAACGACTCTCAAGTTTTTTCCCTTTAAAAAGACATAATAACAATTTGTCGATCAAATTCACTCAGCAAAAACAATGGCGAAAGAAATTGAGAGAAATCTAGAAGTACATACAGCAAAAACTGTTGTACGTGATGATGAGTTGAACGTGTTGACTCAGCAACCAACTTCAGAAGCAAGAGGAGTTCGCTCCAAATACTCGGATATTCAAAACCGTATTTGTGGTAATTTTTCTGATTTTTATTTATTTATTTATTTTTGTTTTGCTCTGTTTTTTTATGCAAAAAAAATATTGTTTTTGTTTTTTATGCAGAGGGAAAAGATGAAATAGCGAATGTTGATTCTGAGAAGTTTAAGGAAATTATGAAAGATATTGAAAACTCTCATTCTGAAGGTATTTTTTGTTTTCCTTTTTCTCTATTTATTTTAACTATAATAACTATGGATTTTAATGTAGCTCAAATATTTTAACAAGTTTAGTAGTTATGTTAATCTATATCTATATCTATATCTATATTATATTAAAAGCATGAAGACCTTATCAAAATATGGTTTGCCTTTTTTACCCTCTAAAATTGAATATTACAATAGACTAAATAGTCATTTTATTATTTCTCTAATATTAATAATATGAATAATCATTTAATATTTTCCAAATATTTCGCATTTCAAGTATAAGATTTTATGTATTAAATTTTTTTCCTTATTTGAACTATATGACATAATAAATTTGTAGAAGCAAAATCAAAATAGTATGTACAGTGTTTCGAAAAAAGTTGTTTACATAAACTTTGAATCACTTTTATGTTTTGGGGTACTTTTGTTTGTCATACACTTTCAATAATTAATTCTAATATAGGTAATAATCTAACTAAAAGTTTTAAGTATTTTCAGTTCCTTTTACACTTAGGAGTTTTGTTTATAAATTATAAAAAATTGAGAATTTGATTTAGGTGTAGGAATATTTTTCAGAGGAAATTAACCGATTAGTTCTTTACAAGAAAAAGATTAATTCTTTATAATTATGTATTCTTTATAAATATTTCGGCTAAGCTTTTCGTGCACTTTCACCTTAGTTAGATTCAGATTTTTTTTATTTTATCAGTAAAAATCTCAAGCACTTTTACGTTATCTCTTAGGTTTAGGAGTATGTGTTTATGTATATATTACTAATATTTAGAACTTTAAATTTATTAAAATTTTACCTTTTATAGATTACCTATATTATATTTATTAAACTATATTTTCTATACTATATTAAAAGCATAAAATTTCTTAGCGAAATGTCATTGCCTTTTTTGTCCTTTAAAAGTAGAAGTTCACATTAGACAAAATAGTAATTTAAGTTATTTTTTTAATATTTAGAATTTGAAATTAACTAAAGTTTCATTTATTAAATTATTTCTTATTTGAACTATGTACAACATCCTAATATCTAGGATTTAAAATTAATTTTTAAATAACTTTATTTCCTTGAATTATAAAAGTTCTAAAATGACAATTTTAAAAAATAAATTGAAATTTACATGTGAAAAGAGGAAAACACCATAATTTGATCCAAAAATGCATGAGCAATTGCGCTAGGCATAAGGGTGTATTCTGGGCCGGTCCCGGACCGGGACCGGGACCGGGGCCGCGGGCCTGGCGGTCCCACGGTCCTGGTGGGCCGGTCTTCGCGGTCCCGGTCTTCAACCGGTCCTAAAGCCCGTGACGGGCCGGTCCTTACCCTTAGGACCGCGAGACCGGGACCACGAAGACCGGGACCGGGTAGCGGTCCTCGGCCGGTCTTCGCGGGCCTGGCGGGCCCCAACCGGTCCCAACGGTAAAAAAAAAAAAAAATTTTTTTTTTTTTTTTTTTTTTTAAAAATGGCCCAACGGCCAGATTTAAAAACTAGCCGTTGGAGGTCAAAAATAGCCGTTTTTGGCTATCAAAATTTAGCCAAATGGTCCCCAAACTTTAATATAACCCCAAACTTTATATAATTACACTTTTTCCCAATTCTCAACTATAAATACCCCTCATTATTTCATTTTAACTCACCAATTCATCAATCTATCTTAATCTCTCTCAATCTCTCTCAATTGCTTATATTATTATTCCAATTTTGTGAAATTTTGTGAAGTTGGTGAATTGAAGTATTCAAGTCTTCAAGTCTTCAACAATTTGCAATTTTGAATTTTGAAGAAGTTGTTCGTCAATTCGGTAAAGTCGTTCCAACTCTTAATTTTTAAGAATATATTTTGTGTTATTTTGTTTGCATAAATATAAATAAAATGGCATTTTCATTGAAAAAAATGTTTAGTGCTAAGGGAAAAGCTAAAATGGGTGAAAGTAGTCGTCAACCAACTAACCTTCCCCCCGGTTCCCCGACCTACCCGTCCTAGTGGTCCAATTATTCTTGATAGTGATAATCCCTGTTTTCAATTTAGCGATACTGAATTTTGTCATAATATTTCACGAGAAGATCAACTAGATAATGAAATTATGACTGCTTCTTTATCCTAATTTACAACTTCATAGGCAATTGGATTTTGATGAAACCCAAGAGGATTTTGATGAAACTCAACATGATGTAGATGAAACCCAAGAGGATTTAGATGACACACCTACTAGTCCGGCTAATAACCCAACTGAACCACAACACCCACCCGTATTATATATATACATAACATATAAACTTAATACATATATATAAGTTAAGTTTATATATGTTAAGTATATATATATATTAAGTTTATATAATACTTACCATATATATATATATATATATATATATATAACTTAACTTATATATATAACTTAACTTATATATATACTTAATATAAGTACTTAATACATATATATATATATATATATATATATATATATATATAAAAATAAATAACTTAACTTATATACTTAACTTATATAAACTTAATATATATATATATAGTTAACGTAGATAAACTTAACTTATATACTTAACTTATATAAACTTACTATATATATATACTTAACATATATAAATTTAACATATATAAATACTAAACATATATATACTTAACATACATACATATATATATATATATATATATATATATATATATATATATATATATATATATATATATATATATATATATATATATATATATATATACATACACTTAACATATATATAGTTAACATATATATACTTATTAAATAATTTTTTTTTTATTAAAAGCCCACGAAGCCCACGAAGCCCGCCAGGCCCGGACCGCCAAGCCCGGGACCATGTGGGCTTAGGCCCGTCACGGGCCGGTCTTACCCACCAAGCCCACGAAGACCGGGACC
This sequence comes from Nicotiana noctiflora, assembly GCA_032618575.1. NCBI lineage: Eukaryota > Viridiplantae > Streptophyta > Magnoliopsida > Solanales > Solanaceae > Nicotiana > Nicotiana noctiflora. The sequence continues at coordinate 159,501 of JASVEL010014088.1, forward strand.
GCCAGGCCCGGGACCGTTTAGGACCGGGACCGCCAGGACCGGGACCGCGAGGCCCGTTTAGGCCCGGGACCGGCCCAGAACCGGGACCGCCAGGACCGGGACCGCGAGGCCCGTTTAGGCCCGGGACCGGCCCAGAATACACCCTTAGCTAGGCATTAGTGAGCAAATAAATTTCACTATAGACAACTAGAAACTCTCCTAAAAAGAAAAAGTTTACTTAGAGTTAATGTATGGAATATAACTAATTTAGGTTAAGATGAGTAACTCTACATAGAACAAACTATATAAAATAAGTCAACCTACTTTCAAGAAAATCGACGTTTAAATTTTTTTTAAATTTGATTTTACATTTGAAAAAAATAGTATTTGTTTTTCTAATATTTAAATTTTTGAAATAAAAATAAAATTTATCTTTAGAAAATTATTATTTTTATTTAAATTATACATAAGAATTCCTAACATTTATGACTAAATCACTTAAACTTTATTTGCATAAATTCTTTTCTCATTGAACACTTTAAAAATAAAATTCTTATTAGCTAAAATTACAATTTTCTTATTAAATTTCTATGCAGGATATCCTAACTTTTAATACTTTATAATTAGTTAATATTTTGTCTTATATAAATTTTCTTATTTGAACACATTGAAAATAAAAGTTTTATTCGATAAAATTGTAAATGCACTATATTATTTAAAATGTGAGATGATTTAAAGTTTCAACATAATATTTATTTATTTATTTATACTATTATAGAAGTACAAAACTCGAATACAAAATATCAACAAAATGTGAGTGAAGTTAATCTGAGAAAAGAACAAAGAATGAAAGTAAAGGGCATAGAATGGTTTTAAACTTTTAATCTCTTTTATTATAAAGTAGATTAACCTCATTTTCGGCATAAAATATCTATTTTAGAATTTTGATAAATTAAAATTAAATATTAGTTTCTTTATTTTTTAAAAAGGTGAAATACTAATTGATTGGTTACACGAGTAGAGTTAGCATAAAGTTTTTATACTCCATTTTATATCACTGATAGAGATGGCCCTTAGTTCTGTTAAACAAATGGATGGTCAAAAATTTAAAATTAATATGAAATTCTTGACTATTTTCTTTTATTCATTGACAAGAAGGGTTGCTCTGATGGTAATTATCCTCCACTTCCAACTAAGAGGTTATGAGTTCGAGTCTTCCCAAGAGCAAGGTGAGAAGTTTTTGGAGGGAAGTATGTCGAGGGTCTATTTGGAAATAACCTCTCTACCTTATGGTAGCGATAAAGTTTGCGTATACACTATTCTTCCCAGACTCCACTAAGTAAAATTATATTGGGTTGTTGTTGTTGTTTCTTATATTCATTACTTGCCTCTTTTTTTTAATTCATTATATTTTTATGTAATAACAGTATGAATGTAACATTTATGAAGAGATGTTAGATGAAATATAAAAATATACTATATTTAATTTTTATATAATAAATTATTTATAATTACAAATATTATTTAACTAATCCAACTAAATTCATTATCTTTTGCATATCCAAAAAATATTAAATTTAACTATTTTATCAATGTGAATTAATTTTTATTATTTAAACATATATTGCATTTATTTTAACATCAACTGCTATTTTTCAATTTTTTTTGTATATGTTTAATAATGATTAGCGCGTTGTACACGTGCAACGCACGTACACTAACACTAGTATAGCTTAAATATGTAAACTATATTTCTTAAATAGCGAAAAATTGATGTTTAGTGTTCATACTGAGTATAGATGCAATGGTTCTCAACTTAGAGGCCGATCCATGTTTTGAACATTAAGAGTTTGAGTTTAGGATTCTAGCATTTTCCATTCAGTTTATTGGGTTTGGAATATGTTATTTTTACTTATTTAGCAAACTTTTTAATGCACATACATAATCTAAGCCAAAGTTTCTAGGTTTGTAACTTATGCACTACATCTGCCTTTGCTCATACTTGAAAACATTGTTATTTTTTTAGGATGAGGGATTGGATATTTTTTTTCTTGGAGGGGGGAGGGTAGGAGATGATAGAATGGTGAGTTGAAAGCATTAAGAAACTTTAAAGTGTCTCCTACGTTACATCTTTAAATTAGTAGCTAAAAATAGAGGCAGACATATCTTATAGAATGAGGGGCCACCGGCACCTGTAAATTTCAATAAAAATTCTATAATATATTAGTAGTGACACCCTATATACAAAGCAACTTTTGGTTTAATGCAATTGTGCACCCCCTACCTTTAAATTGTGGGTTCGCCTCTCGCTAAAAAGGTTACACAAAATCTTGACATGTGGCAGTAGGTTATGAAGCATCAAGATTTTTGGAAGTGTTAGCTTCAATATTACAACTTTTAGTTTTCCTTCTTATAAGGAGGTGATGGGGTTAGTAGTAGGTGTACTGTGTACACATTGCAAGAATATTGAAAGTGAAACTCATAAATATCAGGGCTACTTGTATTTTGCATTGTCACATTGTTTTCTGGTGGTATGAGGTACTGTTCAATAACATTGTAAAAATCTTGAAAGTGTGTCTTTAACATGTATGACTATTACTTTGTTCACTTTTCCTTTTTTCCCTTTTGTAGTCGGAAGATAAATCTTGGTCAATATGATCAGTTATGTATTTTAGTGTTTGTCAATATAGGGTGATTTACTTATATATTATCGAGCATAGAAATTCAAGTTCAAATTTTTTTAAATGAAGTATCGATTGGTGCTATTATCTTGTTTAATATTGTATCCTTGAGAGGCCTTAAATTTGTAAGCTAGAGTTTGTATAGTTTACAACATTAGAGGGCTGAATTGAATCGTTATTGTTGAATGTTGGGTTGCAAGCTTATTTTTGAGATGGATTATTAACCTTATCTGTTGTTTTGATTAGTGAAAAAACCAAGAGAGCAAGTTGCAGATGCAGAGGCATTGTTTGATCTCACCAGAACTTTGGCGGCTTCTGTTAGATCACATTCCACTGGTGTTACACCTTATATATTCATTTCCTCTGTGCTTGATGTTTTTGGGCCACTACGTCCAAACAGTCATTCTGTGAATGCAAATGCACTTTGGAAAGATATTGGGCTGGCTGTTTCACCAATTTTTAGGAATGCCAGAGGTTGCATCACTATGTAAGATTTGTTTCGCAACTTCTAATTCTTACAATGTGCTCACAGCTCTGTTGCATGAGACACTTGGGTCTCATTCTTGTGTGCTGTTCTTTTATATTTTTCTGAAGGCTTGGACCCATGAACTGTGAAGTTAAGTGTCGGAAAGTTACACGTAGACCACGGACAAAGGTGCACTCACGTGCTCGTCCAAAGGAGGTATGTGTAACTATCTCATGACTAGTTTAAATGCAGTTGACATTGTAGACATGTGCTGGCAAGAGTTAAGTAGGTTTTAAGATATTGACACTAGAGTGCATTTAGAAAATTTCTTTACTTGATATGTTCCATTTTGGTTCTAAAATCTATTGTTCTGATGTTGCTATGAAATTTGTTTCTCATGTTCCTTTGGACGCCTGTGACCTGTAATGCACAACTTAAGTCCATGCAAGGAAAATGTGTACTTAGTAGAAATTTTCTATAATCCATTTAATATATAATGGAAGCAACCATCTTCTCTTTTTTACTGTGAAAATTGAAATTGATAAATCTTCTTACTGGACTAAACTATCTGCCAAGAAGAAAGGAAAAGCATCATGTATTCATAGCTCGACCCCATGATATGTGTATCTCATAAAGCTCTCCTGTATAAGTTTGTCATTATTTCTGGTAAGACATAAAATGGAGTTGAAATAAGGTCAATATGTCTTGATTTTGCATTTCATTTAGCTTATTGCTAGTGTTCCAATGTGATGCAATAATCTGCTTTTGTCACAGCTTGAAGTTAATGCTGAGGAGAAAACAGATACAGACAAGAACATATCAACCATGTTTCAGATCCTAAGGAAGAAGAAGCTAGTTAAGCTAGAGAGTCTCATAATGAACAGACAATCCTTTGCTCAAAGCATTGAGAATTTATTTGCACTATCTTTTCTAGTGAAAGATGGACGGGTTTTCATAGATGTGGATGCAAGTGGATCTCACTTTGTCTGTAAGATACCTTACTGAATCTGTTTTTGAGAGTTCCTTTTATATTTGTCCTCTTTCTTGATTCCTCTAGGTCTATAGTGTGTTTCTCCTTTCTAATGTTCTTCCCTTCTCAGCTCCTAGGAATGGTCCTGCCGCCGCCGCAGTTAAGTCTGGTGAAGTTAAATACAGCCACTTTGTCTTCAGATTGGATTTTGCTGATTGGGAGGTAGGGAATTATCTAAATCATAATTCTGCGTCCATATTAGGTACTCAGCGAGTAGGATCCTAGCATTTTCTATGACATGCATTTGAAAGCTTCCAGTTTCATTTCTTTGTTACTCGAGCAACGCTCGGTTTGACATTATGCATGTGCATGCAGCTGATGAAGAATGTGGTACCAGAAGGAGAAGAGCTGATGCCAAACAGGGACATATCGACGAATCCAGGCATTACTGAAGCTAAACCAGTTCTAATCAATGATTCTCGACCAATATTAAATGTCACTTGGGTCAAGAAATTTTCAAGGAACCGTGGCAAGGTTTTATGCGAAGCTTCAGAAGTTGATGATTCCCGTGAAATTGGTGATCTAAACATTTGCAATGGCAGCCTGAAGAGGAAGCTGCTATGAGATTGGAGATATCCCTATATTCCAAATAGGCTATTTTGGTGTACATACGAAATGCAGACCTCATTAATTTGCTTAGGATTAATTTTAGCTGCCTTGTTCTAGGTAGAGTTAGTTAATGAGTAGTTCTTTTGGATGTACAGCCTCTGGATCCAAAGGTGGAACCAGAATTTTTTATGGGTTTGGCGTTGCAATCCTTTAAGTTATTGGGTTCTAAATTATATATTTATACATATTCAATAAATCTTTTAAGAAAAACATCAAGTATGAACAAAAAAATATTGGATTTGGCTGAACCCACATCCGGTACTGTAGCTCTGCCACTGGCTGGATCCGAGGCTTTCATATCACAGGTCCTGATCAATATTTCCTTGTTAGAAGTTCTTCAATAATTAATCCTTTCTAATCATAGTAGTATTTCTTTTATTGTTTTATTTTCAACTTTCTGCCATCTCTCGTTACTTTATTTCAATTTTTGTATGATAGTAATTAGTATTTGAGATAATTAAAAATAATTGCACTTTTTACTTGAATTTTTTGGTTCATATGGTTCTGATTTCTGGAACAAGCATTTCAATGTGGCTGCAAATAAGGTTCACTAAAAAGCTGAAAGCTAATTAGCTATGAAGTAATGAGAGGACCCAATAGCTTTGAGCTCATCAGAATAATATAGTTAAATTTTGCCCAAAATAAGAAGTTACAATGCCAAAAAAAGTATGCACATGTTATCTAGAAAGTCACGAGTTTGAGCTGTTGAAATAGTAAAGCTGCGTACAATAGACCGACTGGTGTATGATTTGAAACTTAGAGGATAATGGACTAACCCATAACCCCTTCTCCACTTAAATACTAGGGGCAGAGTTCAAACTGGTGACAGGCGCTAAATCCACATATCACAATGTACTATCACTGAACCAAAGCCTTGGGCGCAAACGAAGACGCATATTCTCTGCATCCTAGACAAAATATGTAACTTATTCAAACCTTAATGTGCATTAGAATGTGCCTACACAATATATTATTTATTTCAAGCCACAATCTGTATTAAAATGTGCCTACAGAAGTAGCAACTAGGACATAATGGCAAGTTAACAACAAAAGAAGAGGAGAAAAAAGTTTTATTTCAGCAAACATGGTTAGGAACCTAGTGAAAGAAGATTACTGGAACTCATTACTTTTATTTACTCTATAAAATATCAGTCATACAACAGTACATGATTTCGTGAAGGCCGCTGGCCAAGCCATTCTTGGCTCTGACCATAACAAAGTTCAAAAAACATAATGGCTAATACACAAATACAATTCACCTAGCACATAATAACTTCTATTCCTCGCTCTTGGGAATGTTGAGGTCTTTAAATATAGGACTGTCGATTCCCACGCCCATTGCATTCAAGCCATTGTCAACGTATATAACAGCACCAGTAATTGCTGAAGCCAGAGGCGATGCTAGGAATGCAGCCGTGTTTCCTACTTCATCTATGCAAGAAAGCATATTAACAACAGCCGAGACAAGGGAGAGATGGTAAGCAAAACATTTTTAGCTCGGAGGTAATTTGGGTGGATGATTTACCTGCTGATAATTCTTTCTGGAGAGGTGCATTGGCTATGGAGTAGTCAATCATCATATCTATGAAACCAATTGCTTTTGCGGCTCGGCTTCTTAATGGGCCTGGATAGAGATATGTTTCTCTTGTCAATAAAATAATTTGCATGAAAGGAACATTATATAAAGAAATGAGTTGGAACAAAAGGCTGAAGTAGTGGTTGCTTCACTTCCTGGTAGACTTCCGAGGTTATTCTATAACTTGGTTGAGGTGTTATCATATAGAGGAAATCATAATCCAAACGACAATAAATGGTCACATACCGGCAGATATTGTGTTCACCCTAACTTTCTTTTTTCTTCCGGCCTCAAAAGCAAGCACCTACATCATTAGAATGACTCCTTTCAATGATAAGAAACAATCAAATAGGGTGGATATTAGATATTCAAGGGGAGAAAACCATATAGTTTCTCCTCTTGTCACAACTCACTTTGGTGTCACTCTCGAGTGCTGCTTTGGCAGAACTCATTCCTCCTCCATATCTGCGCATGATATATTTCAACGGGTGACTCCTCTAGCGACAATATTAAAATTTAAGAGTATCATCTAAAGAATAAAGCAAGACGAGAGAAAGACTAATGTGTACCCTGGAATGATCCTCTCAGATGCAATATAGGTCAGAGAAATTGAAGAACCACCTGTTATAAAACCATCATTCATTTCAAAGTAACATTTTGGGGAAGTACATAAATGTATAGATGGACAAACAAGGAGCAAGAAACGGAAGGAAATCATAAATGAAATGGCAAAATAAAATACATGCCTGGGTTCATAATTGGAAGGAAGTGCTTTAGTAAAGATACATAGGAATAACTTGATGCTGATATTGCCGCAAGGTATCCTTTCCTCGATGTTTCCAAAAGAGGTTTGGTCACCTAATGGTTGAATGATTTAATGAGAAAGATCACAGATGAAGAAGCACTGATTTATAATCTCAAAAGATGATACCTCTGGCCCATTAGCAAGTGAATGTACAAGAATGTCGATGCTGCCAAAATCCTCCTTAACAGATTCTGCAACTTCCTATAAACAAGAGAAATATGCAACTGAGTTATACATACTTTAGAGGACATAACGATTATTAACAGGAAGATGAAGATGTCCTGATACTAGTCTAAAATGATTACCAACACAAACATGAATCTAACAGATACAGAGATAAAAAAAATGGATATTTTTAATTCGTTTAAGGCATGTATTAATAATAACCACGGTAGTTACACTAATTGAATGTCCAAATCGAGTTCTTAAGATAGCCGAGCCAAAGCAACAAGAGTTACTCATTTTGTTCGGCATGCACAAAGAAGTGTGAATGACGAGAACTACATACCGAAACTGTCCACTTAGAGGAACCAGCATAGCGCTTATTTGATTTTATCTGCATGAGAATAAATTCAGTTTTAGGAAGATTCCAATAAAACACTATAAGAAAATTTCACGCAACTATATGTTTTAACATTACATCTTCAGGTACATCCTCAAGACTGTCAAAAACAGCGTCCAGTGGGTATACTTTTGTAATCTCCATCAAAGAGCCATCTGGCAAACTGACAAAGATGCATTTAATGGGAGGTTAGTTATAAAGCCTATTTTTTGCAGTGGTACAAAATAGTCACAAGTTTAGATTCTAACACGCGTGATTCATCAAACTTCCCACGTCGCAGACTTGTTTCGAAAATATTTAAGGCCTGTTCAAGGAAATGCAAAAACATCAAAATCTTTGAATATATACAATGAGACTTCAAGCTAAAATCCAACATGAAATTGTAAATTTCACTTACTGGAACCCAGGTTCCAACTAGAATTTCAGCTCCTGCAGCAGCCAGGGACTTAGCAATAGCCCACCCGTATCCATTATCATCAGCTATACCAGCTATAAATGCCCTTTTACCTGCAAACAGCATTTAAAATGGAGATCTCAAGTTTTTCTTTTACCAATAAACTGGAGATCCCAAGTTTAAAGAGGGGGGGGTGAAGGGGATAAGTCGATCGGCAGAGAACATCCACCATCTCTTCCACACACTCCTAAGATCTAAAACCACACAAAATCTAGAAAAGCTTTTGAAAACAAAAAATTCAAAAGAACCTGACCTTTTAAGTCAATCGGAAGACCAGAGGCAGCCTTGCTTTCATCAGCTTCAGATTTTGCCTCGGTGACAACTTTCGCTAAATTTTGAGACGTCGATGTGAAATAGCGGCAAAAATGTTGAATGGATGAAACATGAGAGCTACTGGCAAGTCTATTCCATGGCTGTTTTCTAGTATTAGCACTAAACTTTGTTGAGCAGACACTGGAAATTCTTTTTGTAGAGAATATGGATGGCCTAGCTATCGTTATTTGCAAGCTTGAAGCTGCAGCTGATGCCATTTCTAGCAGACAAAAAGCATAACGGTATCACTCAGAAAGCTACAACCTTATATTTTCACAAGTAAATTCAGAAATGTACAAGCTGTATGTAGGTTTATAAAGAAACATAATGTAAAGCAAGCTGCAGTTTTCGTCTCGGACAATTCTGATCTTAATTCTCTTACATCAATACCACATTAAACCTTCAAATCTTTTATTAAAAGCAGTCAGTTCATTTGATGATAGAAATACAAAAAAACAGCAGTTAGCTAAATCACTAGCCTTATTTCTTCAAATTCCAGAAATATGAAAAAGTAAAAACCCTGGAAGTCCCACAGCTAAGCTCCTTTTCTCAAAACCAAAGTAAAATCAGCTCATTTGAACCCATGTCCTGTTTTTAGCGCTCCGTACAAATACTACCCCTTTCTTGCCTTAAATAAAACAAACATAATAATGAAACTGGGTACATACTTTTTCAAAAAAAATAATGAAACAGGGTACATACACCTATATATATCATCTGCCATCATGAGTTACATATCCTAGTCATTTTTCTGTTTTTTTAGTTAAAGAAAAGATGAAATTGGATACATAAACCTAAATAGATTGTAGCTAACACTAGCATCACACTAACATCTCAAAGTTCTTCTTTCTTTTCCATTGTAGGTAACCGAAATAATTATTCTCTTAATTACTTCAAGAGCAACAACTTCAACCACTTTCTCCAATATCTCATGCATACAAATTAGAAACCAAGCGCTACATCTCATGCATATAGTAGTTCTCTCTCTCTCTTTTTTTTTGTTTGTATTTCCATTCTTGTAGCTACCAGTAAAAACTATAAATTGTACACCAATCACTACACCAGTGACCAAATCATCTCCTACACTCCACCCTCCACCATAGAGGTGGATTCAACATATCGTTCTCAGATTCATATGAACCCAATATTTTTGACGCGTACATAAATTTATGTGTAAAGATCACTAAATGTGTAACAATTAGCCAATATGAACCCATAACTTAAAAATACAAAGGGTTCAATGCTAATAACCTTAAAGGTTGAACTTATATAGTTTAAATCCTGGATCCGCCTATGTCCATCACCCGTCAAAAGATAAAACGAAGACCAAAGTTAGAAAAAAATAAATATTTAAGCATACTAATAACGGTAACATTCTTGACAAGTATCTCATCCAAAACAGACCCATGGCAAGGACTTACATTCCCCAGAAACTACATCACTAAACCCTAAAAAATGAAAATTTGAAAACACAACACACATTCTTAAGATCAGTTTTGTTCAAAATGCAGCCAAAATTAAGTATAATTTCAAGCATCAAATACCCAAAAAAAGATAAGCAGTAAAAACTGAAACTTGTACACATTTAAATTACTACATAATTAAACCTAGCAAAGATGAAAACTTTAAACATAACACAAACTTTACACTAATGATTATACCAAATGCAGCCAAACTTAAGCATAATTTCAATTACCCAGAAACAGATAGCCAGTAAAAACTGAAACTTGGATCACATTTGAATTACTACATAATTAAACCCTCAAAGATGAAAACATAAAAACACAACACAAACTTTAGATTAATGTTTATACAAAATGCAGCAAGAAATTAAGCATAATTTCAAGAAACCAATACCCAGAAAAAAAATAAGCAGTAAAAACTGAAACTTGAATCACATTTGAAGTAATTAAAAAGAAGAAGAAGAGGGTAATGAGAAATATATGAACCTTGAATAAAGAATGCCAAAATAGTTGAACAGAATTGTGGGTATAAGGGTTTTTTGGTTTTTTTTTGTTTCTATCCTTTGGAGAAGAATTCAGTCAGCATTAACAGTAGTAGTAGTAGTTGTTGTCTGTTGGAGTCTTTAAAGAGGGAAAAGAAGAGCTGTTCTGGCCCTACTATTTATGGGCCTATAATTTCACTGGCTTAGATCGTTTTTGGGAGAAATTCAAAAATAACCACATTTACGAGTTATCGTTCAAAAATAGTCACAATTTCAAAATTAATTGAATTCTACCCATTTTTCATATAAAAATAAATCTGAATAAGAATACTATTTAATTCGAATAATACTCCAGTATAATATACTAAATTTCCAGTATAATACACCGGTCCAACATAATATGCTGGAAGTTCATACACATACAAGTGCTCAAATCTCCATTATATTATGTTGGAACTTTTTGAGTGTTGGAGTTCAAGCATAATATGCTGGAAGTTCATACACAGATGCATCTATCTCCGGTATCTTCGTATTGCAGTAAACTAGTGGCTATTTTTTAATGGCTTTGCAAACACTGATTATTTTTGAATGAGCAATCTAAAAACTGGTTAGTCCGTGCTATTTTAACATCGTTTTTGGGTCTTAACAAATAGCACGAAGTAGCCAGTTTTTGAACTGGTAATTCAAAAATAACTGTTTTGTTAAAAATTTAAGAAAATAACCACTATTTAATGCGCATGGCAACAATACCCTTAGCTGAAACAAGGAAAATATCTAACATAATATGCTGGAGTTCACATACATGCTACTTTGAACTCCAACACATTATATTGGAATTTCATATGTAAAAAGTACGAATTCCAATATATTATGCTGATATTTTTCTGGATTTTAACTTATGATATTTTTGTCCAGATTCTATTATTGCATAAAAAAATGGCTAAATTTCATTTAATTTTAAAATAGTGGCTAATTCTGTAATTTCTCCCTTTTAATACGTGAAAGCAGGAAAATCATGCCGGATGAACCTTTTTAGATCTATCGTTTATATTATAATACTATTAAAAAAAAAGTTTTAATAAAATTGCCTCGCACCATAATTTTAAAGTTTGTTGCTAGAATTTGAAGCTCGCAGTCAAAATTTCAATTAATATGAACAAATTAATAACTTAGAACCAATAACCTAACAATTTGTTTGGAGAGTTGTTACCTATTGTATTGTATCGTATTATTAGGTTAAATATGATATTTGTTTTGATTGTTACTTAAATTTTATTGTGTCGTATCATTAAATTCGTCGTTACGTAACGACGAAATGTGTCAGTTTATGTAACGACTGATTTGGTGTGGTCGCGTCATTACTTTGTCTTTTACTCTTATTTCACCTTTCATTATTATTAAATAATTTTATTTCCCATTTAGACTACCTTCATATTGTTAGTGACTGATATTATGATACAACGACAAATGATACAATTTATCCAAAAATTATATTCATTAAATGACACAGTATAATACAATACGATGCATTATGAAACGATACGTAACAACCATCCAAACAAGCTGCGAAAGGTCTAGAAAAAATTCATAAAATTTCAAACCCCGGCTCCATGTGCGTGCATAATTTCTCTTACATCAATCTTTTCTTGAGTTGTTCATTCTTCTCCGACACATGGAAATTCCCCTTCAATCTGTGGCTTATAATCTTATGGTAAGCAACAATTCTCAAGTCATCAATCATCATATACGAGGTTTATAATATGTTTTGGGAAAATATTTGAAAGTCAAAGAAACATCTAAATCAATTAGAAATGAAAAGAAGAAGGATATCCAAATAGAGGTCAACTTAAAACTTCGTTTATGTATACAAATACAATTTTATGTAATGATTTCAACAAACACATGTAATTGAACAAAAAATGCAGCCTTATAAAATACCACAAACATAAATTGTTTGTCGCATGTTGATTGGATTTTCCTAAGAATTTTGATGATGTTAATCTAATTTTGTTTGAAGGAGAGGTGAGAAGTGATGATATTTTTTTTTTTTTTTTGATTATAAACTAACAAGAATTTATCAAACATAAAAAATTATTAAAGCATAGACATGTGTAATTGCAAGTATAGCACCAGTGAACACTCTTTGAATTGAACTTCAATGGAAAAAGAAAAACACATAAATGAAAATTCTAGCATAAAATAATGTAGAAAACTAGAAGCAATCATGCCCTTATAATAATCACATAAAAGGATCATGCTTCAGTTTATTCTCACTAACAAAAGTACATTATTCTAAAATTATAAAAAAAAATCATAAAAATGAGAGCACTTAAATTTTTTGATCCAATAACCATGGAATCAGCCACTGATATTTGCATTAGGATAAACTGCCACCTTCTTGAGCTGACGAAAATGCAAAATATTTGGTGTTCCGATAATCAAACTTTATCAAGGACTTGAGTCTGTTTTTCTCCATCTTGATGATGTTGAATAGGTTTGTACCATTTTGCAAAGACGACAAATGCAAAGAAATCAAGGAAAGCCAAACCAAATAACAAGAAATAAAACCTATCAATATGACCATAGTTCAAATTGTCAGGTATCCAACCATGTCTTTCTCCTCTTGCTGTTATGGTCATAACCATATTGACAAGCATACTACTAACATAATTTCCAAGTGACATTGATGCCATACAAAGTGAACTCCCTAGACTTTTAATTCCATCTGGTGCTTGTCCATTGAAAAATTCAAGTTGTCCAACATACATAAAAACTTCAGATGCACCAACAAGAATATATTGTGGAATTTGCCAAAAAATACTTAGTGAACTTGCTTCTTTTCCAGGGATTACGTGTTTAAGTCTGTATATTTCTGTTACACCAGCTGCAACCATAGATAACATACCGATAACTAATCCAACTCCCATTCGTTGAAGCTCCGTTAGTCCTTTTGGATTTCCGCTTATTTTTCCTGCCAATGGTACCACCATAAACCTATACACAAATGTACACGCTAACACACTACATATATCAAATGCTGACATACTTGCCGCTGGCAGCCGAAAATGCCCTATTCTTGCATCCATAACCTCACCTTGTTCAACAAATAAAGACGCCATTTGTGTAAATATTACTGAGTACATTATTGTGCATACCCATATTGGACACATTCTTATGATGCATTTTGCTTCTTCTACTTGTGTTATTGTGCATAATCTCCAAGCGTTTAATCTTGCTCTTTCTCTATCTTCTTCTGTCACTATTGCTGCCTTATCTAGTTTCCTGCACGTCAAATTTTTATAACAAACACCTTAATTAATGATCCATAAAGTGAATGAAAATCATGTGACCGAGGTACGTGCAAACATACAAAAGGTGGATTTGGTGAATATTGTTACCCATGATGGAATAATCGATGCATATACAAGCTAGCTTGGACACTCAAGATATTAAGGATGTAGTCTATAACAGTCAATAAAGGATATGAAAATCATGGACCGAGGTTCAAATTCTAATAGAGATAGAAAAACCTCTTTTTAATCTTCCTAAAATTTGGTGATACTAGAGTGAGATAATATGTATGTGGTGGAATAGTCGTGGCGCACACAAACTAGCTTGGACACTGAAGATATTATATATACTAGAAATTTTTTAAATGTCTTTCTTTCTTCTGATATAAAAATCTTAAAAGACAAGATAATTGGTTGATTAGAACAACTTACTTGAAATCATTAGTATGAAGGATTTTCCGAGTTCCTTTAATGCTTGATTCTGAGCCAACAACTTCATATAGTTGTTCCCCTTCAACATTAGCCACACGCCATTTACGAACCGCAGCGACGAATACTTGAGCGACACGTGGCAAAGGATTACCAAAGGATTTAACATACTTATAACCAGGAGTACCCAACAAGAAAATAAACAAGCCCAAAAGTGCAGCAGCAGTAGAAGCCCAAAAACCAAGAGTCCATTTACCACCATCTTCATAATATACCAAAATAGTATTGGAAATCAAAGATCCAGCATTAAGTGCAAAGTAAAAGTATCCAAAATAAGCTGCTCTTGATATTTTTTCTTTAGGATTTGACTCATCAAATTGATCAGATCCAAATGTTGCTATTGTAGGTTGATGACCACCATAGCCAAGTGCCACTAAATATATGGCTAAGTAAAATAATGCTGTCCCAACAGGAGATGGGGGTGCACACTTCAGTATTCCATCTCCACATCCATTAGGTTTAATCAAGAATATCCAAGATGTAATTGACATGATCACCAATCCCTGATTGAATCACATATCAAGTTAGTTAGTAACAATTCATGGGATTTATTTTATATACACCCATAATGTAAAAGAGTTTTTCACCATACGTGTGATTTGTCATGTTATAGTATGTCCCTCGTTTACGCGAGGTTCGGGAAAAGGCCACACTCAAGGGTATGATGTAGCCAGTCTACCATGACATAAGCATCATACTGAAATACACTGAATAAATACTAAAATACTGTTATTGTTCAATTGATGTTAGTTCGAGTGGTATTCTGGAACTTCTGATCGTTGTTCTTCATCTGTTGGATGATTCCACGACTCGTTCGAACTTGTGTGACAACTTTACCGTTGCTCCAAGGTTCCTCTTCTCATGTTATAGTTAGTTATCTACCTTATTTTCTAAGTAATTCTACTTATTATAGATGACACATTTATGTTTTTGGTCATCTGATAGCATAAATTTTCTTTCCACTATGAGTAGTATATATAAATTAAACTCATAACAATGATAATAATTAGTATTATACAGATGTCCTCTGCTTAGAAAAGAAATTTTGCACTAACTAGTTTTAGATCTAGTATTGTCCATTCCATTTTATATGGCAATATTTGAGTATGCACACAATTTATGAAAGAAAGATTTACTTTGCACGGACTCTCCAACAGTGATGCCGCACCCATATCGGAGTTAACACACACCGGATGATATATACCTTTGAAGAGTCCGAACAACATAACTTATAACTTTGTGATCTTAAACATGTGTCAGGATATTCAAAAATACACTTATAGCATATGTTGCACGGACTCTGCAACAGTGATGCTGCACCCGTGTCGGATGAAGATCCGACAAGCACTGAAATATTTTTTGGAGAGTCCGAACAAATATTCCTAAGAGTATTACAATATATCATTAAGGATAAAATAAAAAATTTGCTCGTATTATATTTAATTACCAGGAGGAGAATAAGCTGAAAGACGGCACAAGTGAGAAAACGACCCCAGTAAGAGTCACTGATAAAAGCTCCCAAAAGTGAACATAAATAAACAGTTCCAGTCCATTTGCTGACATTATTAGCTGCAGTTGCATTATCTTGTCCCAAAACTCTGACTAAGAACAATACCAAATTCACTCCAACACCAAAGAATGCTAGTGTTGCTAATCCTTGGTTTACTGCAACCACCAAATATAAAAATACATCATTAGCCAATATATAATTCAAACTTTTATGTTGTTCGAACTATTTAAAAATGCAGATGGATGCGCAGAGGCGTATCTACACTAAGGAGTATTGGATCATGTGAACACATGCTCCTCTCCTTAAACCATGTATAATAATGTTATATTTCTTTAAAATTTCTTAAACATATGTCTGTGCACCCATGCTTAAAGACGTTTATGGTGCAAGAATTATTGAGTGCACCCGCACAAGTGAACCCGACACTTCAAATCCCACTTCGGATGGAGTGTGTGTGTGTGAGAGTGAGAGAGAGAGAATCACTAAAATTTCAAAAATAATATAATTTGAACTTATAATTCCAAAAGTGTAGTGTGTTCACTGTAAGAGACTAAAGTTAAACCTGCCAAATGTAAATGCTAGATCTAATAATGCACCCATCATCTTGGAACCCTAAATCTGCCTTTGTGGATGTATGTAAAGTAATGCATTTTCATAGGGTCTGACATAGATGCGACAACATATTTAGAAAGTCTGTGCAACATTTACTTTAAAGGAAATATAACTTTGGACATGACGAATTCAGGATCTAGAGTTTGTGTATATATCAAAAGTGAGTATGATCTTATATATTTGTTTTATATATATACAAATTATTATTTTTCCACATGTATATACTACTCGAGCCAAAAGTAATTAGTTCGTTCAGTTAAACCCACAGAACTTGTCCTGGATTCGCCTTTGATTTCCTAAAACGCACACACACAAAAAAAAAAAGGAAGAGTAAGTTAAAGATAAATATACCTAAACAAAGAAATGCTGAATACCATCCTCCAGTTTTTTTGCTTCTAAGGACTTTAAGCTTGATGATAGCTTTCTGCTTGAAGCCATTTTTCACTCCAGCTGAATTCTTTTCATTTGTCTGTGCCAAAAAAAGAAACAAAAATATTAATAATTAGGTTAATGCAGACTGCTTTTTTTCCCATGCCTTTAATTTTTGTTTATTTTTTGAACCTTCATATATAAGAACGCGTGCAATGAAAAGCACGTGTTAAATTATAAATCCCTTCAAATATAATCATGAAAAAGGAAAATCCCACCAATATTTAAAAGGATAAATTGGGACCTGCCATTTACTAAGAGAAAAGTAAGATAGAGCTATTTAAAAGTGATAATTTGTACCTTCCAATTAAGTCCAACAATTCCACTACTAATATTGGATCTAACGCTCGGACTATATATTTAATATTGTTATTATCATTGACGAAATAACATGTCGAAAAATTACATCGTGTATATAGGTAAAATATTACGTTTTAGAGTTATATAACAAATATTAAACCCTTTTTCGGGAAACTTTTTCACTTCTTTTAGATTTAAATACCATTGGAAAAATTCCTTGCTTCACTACTGGTTATTGTACTCGTATTGAATTCTTGAAATTGTACCATTTTTAAAGATTCTAACATGATCCAACAATATTTTTGAAAAATACGAGCAACATAATATTAACAATATGAAAGCTTTCACTAATGCAAAGAGAAAATAATATGAACAAAGTCAGTCCTAACCTGTACTTGCATGGCGTTAGTTGATACTGTTGTTGCCATTTGGGATAATCTCTGTAAAATTCAGATGCAAAACAAATTATATACTATAGTTTAAATTACGTAATAACGTAAAGGGAGTGAAAAAAACCACAACAAGAAGTATCTTAGTAATTAGGTTTAGTTTCTTCACTTTCATTACACTATCAATGTGTGTATATATACATATAACGTATATTTAGACAAGTATATTTTTTTGTTATTTGGCTGAGAATATATGAGAAACAACATTTATACCCGTCCAAATATTTATACCCGTCCAGGGTAGGAGTAAAGCTGTGTACATCTCACCCTCCTAAGACTTTACTAATGGGGAATACGTTGGGTTGTTGTTGTTCTTAGCGAAATAATTTTCTAGCTAGTCTATAGTTTAATACATTGTGTAACATAGTGAATATTTTTGGCATCGAAATCGCTATTATGTCCATTATATCAATATAAACAAGACGGATGCTATCATAAGTCGTTAGTTTTTCCATGTAAAAGAAAAAAAAATCAGATGTGTATGGTACTGAGTATAAATTAAAAAGAAAAAACTAAAGTCATTTTGGGGAGAAGAAAACTTACTAGAAGTGCTTGACAGAGAAATATTATGAATATTTGCCTTAGCAACTATATGCATGCAAAA
Organism: Nicotiana noctiflora; assembly: GCA_032618575.1. NCBI lineage: Eukaryota > Viridiplantae > Streptophyta > Magnoliopsida > Solanales > Solanaceae > Nicotiana > Nicotiana noctiflora. The sequence continues at coordinate 177,603 of JASVEL010014088.1, forward strand.
GAAAGAATGATGAAAATTGATAGAGAAAATAGCTCAATATATAGAGAGTATAACCAAACTGTCATTTTCAAAAGGATCTAAAAATATATTTAGGAAAAGTTTTCAGATTCATTGAAAGCCTTTAAAAGTGGATTTCACGACCTATGTGAAAATCATTCTTTTTCCTATTTTTTTCCCTCAATTTAAATCAAATGGTCTTGTCTTTTTACAACAATAATAAATTTACTGAATTTCAAAAATACCGTAAAGAAGTTATTTTTGATAAACTCTCGTTCAAGTAAAAAAGAAAAGAAAAGAAGCAACAACAACAAGCAATAACGTGAATTTATAGTCTATCCCGATTCTCGACTTCTACACTCTCCTATATCAAGGTTCATTAGTTATGTCTTTAGTCATGTGCAAAATATGGGAGATATGCCAAATATATAAGTAGACAAATCTTAGAGTGACATATTTTAAAATCGTGCAAGTCTAGGCCCAAAAGCAGACAATATCATTAATGAGTTGAACTGTTACAATTAAAGGGAGAAATTCAAAAATAGCCAGTTTTACAAGTTGTCATTCAAAAATAGCCACAATTTCAAAATAATCGAAATTTAGCCACTTTTCATGTAAAGATAAATCAGAATGACAACATTGTTCAAAATCTGAAAAATACTCTAGCACAATACAATAGAGTTCTAGTATAGTATACATGTCCAACATAATATGCTTTAAGTTCATACACATGTACTCCAATCTCCAGTATATTATGTTGGAACTTTCCGTGTGTTGGAGTTCCAGCATAATATGCTAGAAGTTCATACCAGGTGCACCGATCTCTAGTATATTATGTTGGACCGATTTCTATTGCAGCAAAATAGTGATTATTTTTTAATATTTTATAAAATTAATTATTTTTGAATAATCAATCTAAAAACTAGCTAGCATATGCTATATTTCAAATTAAAGAGAAATGTTTTCTACCAAGATTCTTGTTTTTCTCGTGGAACTGAACTAGAGATTTGTGATTAAGAATGGATAGAAATATCCATCCACCATAAACCTCGGTGGCAAAGGCGGACCTATATATGTTCGGAGAAGTAAGGTCACTAAACCCGGCCCATTAACATAGCAATTCTTTTAATAATATTTTGTTGAAAATGGTCATATTTAATCAAAAGTTTAATGGAAGCATTGGTCTCATATGTCCATCACCTTCAAATCTCGAATCCGCATCTACCTATTGACTGTAAGAAAATAAAATCATAAATTTTACCCAAAAAAGATTATGTAATTTTAGGTCAAAAGATTTTAATAAATCTTATTCTAATTACATAGCTGAGTACTAAAACAGAAACATGAAAAGTTAGGTATGTCTACTGATGATTTGTCAACCTTGTTAACACAAATTCATGAAAATGATTTAACTTATGGAAACTAAATAAATACTTAGTTGTGAATTTTAGCATTGTGTAATATAGTATCTATGTTTTTTAATTAGATGCCAAAGAGGTGCCACAAACTAAAAGAAAGTGAAGAAAATTAATTGATGAATTATGAAGAGGTTTTCAATATTTTCTTAATTATGAAACTATTTATTACACCTGATATATCAATTTGAGTTATTTAGTAGTTTTTAAGTATAGATATTTGGTGTGATAAATTCTTATCTTATATACTAGTTTATCTCCCGTTATCAAGACGAATTAAATAAAAAAAGATTAATTCCCACCTTCAAGCTAACACATCTGTCACGATCCTAGTTCATCGATCATGAACATGTTGTGATGGCACCTAGTCCCCACGACCAGATAAGCCAAGTATTACAGAAAAATATAATATTTGCGAAAAATTCAATTAAAACTGAACATATGAAAAATAACAACTGAGTGTAAAGCTGCCCGACCTATACAACTCTAAGGATATGTGGAAGTCTACAACCAAATCCCAAAACCCGAAAACTCACGGGAAACACAGGCTAATAGAATTCCAATAAGTACTCAAATCTCCAGAATAACTACATCAAAAGTATGATAGGATAACTACTCTACAACTAGAATAAGGAAGAAGACTCTTCGGTCTGCGGACGGTGCAGATATACCTTGAAGTCTCCGTATGTCTCCTCGCCTCAAGGATAGAGCGCCTGAGTGGAGGTACCTGGATGATTTGCACATGAAAAACATGCGCAGGAAGGGCATGAGTACACCACAACGGTACTCAGTAGGTGCCAAGCCTAACCTTAGTTGGGTAGTGACGAGGAAAGGTCAAGGCCCTACTGAGGTAGGCATAATAAATAATAAGATATCTGAATCTACAGCAAGAATCTAAACCGGATAAATACAGAAAAACAACAATAGATAGTAACGGTAACAATGCAAGGAAAATACTACTATCAACGAGGAATAACAGTCGAGGATCTCTCAGTATCCTCATCATATGCGTCAAAGATCTCTTGGTATCCCTAGGATCTCTTGGTATCCTCAATAAGTGAGTTGGGGATATATATATATATATATATATATATATATATATATAGAGAGAGAGAGAGAGAGAGAGAGAGAAACACGTGCCAGGGATCTCTTGGTATCCCGCACCTTCAATTCAGAATAAGTCAAGTACAAGGGGATCTCCCGGAAAGCCGTCCGTAGTCCCAATTTAAAACACACCACAACAACAGCTCATAATCTCAGAATAAATGCTAAACCATTACAAGTAATACTCATTTCTATTCTAACATGCTTCACAAAGTGCAAATAGTACAATTAAAAAATTAAGCAAGTAAGTCAGCTAATCATGCTTCTCTAAGCTAGCACAGGTTAAAACTACAATTTAAATGAACAAGTAAACAGAAAATCTCAATGCAAATACTCTAAGTAAAAACAATTTTACAACATTTAGATTAAGTATGCGCTCGTCACCTCACGTACGAGGCATTCAAACAATCAAGGATTATGTCCTAAGTGGAAGGGTCCCCCACACATGGTTAGACAAGCCACATACCTCAAACCGACTCAATATCACTAAAAACCGCGCCTTTTCCACGAGTATCCGACTCCAAATGGCCCAAATCTATTCAGTTCAATTACACATCGTAAATAATATTGCAAACAACTGGTTCCACTATTAAAATTAAAGCAAGGGTGCAAAAATTGGTAAAATAACCAAAATACCCCTCCAGCCAACGTCTCGGAATTGAAAAATTTTCACATTTTTCAAACTCCCGTACTCTCACGAGTCTAACCATATAAAAATCTCCCAAATCGGAGGTCAAATGCCCCCTCAAAATTCCAAAGTTTGGTCTATGAACTTTTACTCCAATTTACCAAGTTTTTGATCCTAAATTTGAATTCAAAGGATGTATTTAGCTATATAATAATGAAATATAATGAAAAGGGATCAAAGAAACATTACCCAATGATTATCTCTTCAAAACCCACTATAAATTGCCTTCTCCCGTGCTCTCAATCAATTTTCAAACTTATGAAATTAAACCAGCATTGATACTTCTGCATGGTTGTTTTCTCTTTTGCGGACAAAGGACCGCTTCTGCGGTCCCGCTTAAGCGAACCACTGGCCTCTTATGCTGTTTCATTTAAAATCCCAAATTCTGCTTCAGCTGTTCCCATTTCGCAGAAGCGGATCCGCTTCTGCAGAAGCACTATCACTTCTGCGGTTTCCTGGAAGACAACCCAAACTCGCTCCTGCGACGGAGAAGCCGCTTCTGCGGTTCCCAAGCTTCATAAGCGGAAATATTAGAAGAAAAGGATACCAGCTACAACAAACTTGGAAATTTACCCCGTTAACCATCAGAAATCATCCCGAGGCCCCCATAACCTCAACCAAAAGCACCAATACCACCTAATACTTTATTTAAACTTGTACCAACCCTCAAAATACCTCATACAACACCGAAAACCCGATTAAATCAAGGATTCAAGCCTAAGAACTTCAAATTCTATCAAAATACGCTTTCGATAAAAAACCTAACCAAACCTCGTCCGAATGATCTAAAATTTTGCACACACATCCCAAATGACATGAGGGAGCTATAGCAACTTCTGGAATCCAAATCTAACCCTCAGAGTAAAAACTCATTATCGGACCGGAAACTTCAAAAATTTAAACTTCGGCATTTCAAGCCTAAATGCTACGAACCTCCAAACTACATTCCGAACATGCTCCCAACCCCGAAATCACCTAATGGAGCTAACAGAACCATCAAATTTCCATTTTGAGATCGTCTTCACACTGTTTTGAATACAGACTATTTTTCAACTCTTAAGCTCTCATTTAGGGACTAAGTGTCCCCAAACACTCTGAATCCTAACACCGAATGTCCTGACAAACCAACATAGCAGCAATGAACTTAGGGGAAGCAGTTAATTAGGGATTGGGGCATAAATTCCAAAAACAACCGGCTGGGTCGTTACATCCTCCTACATTTAAACATCCGTTCATTCTCGAACAAGCATTGAGAACATACCTGTAATGACCCAACACGTCGTCACGGGAGTTACCATCTTGTTTTCCTTGTTTTATGCTTCTATATATTTCATTATATGTTTTTGGAGAATTTGAAGTAATTCAGATAGAATTCGGTTGGAAATGAGACCATTTGTCCCTTTAGGAGAAGGTTAGCTTGGAAAAGTCAACCAAATGTTGACTTATGATTTAGAGGGATTGGAATGGATTTTTGATGATTCGAATAATTTTGGGGGATGATTTGTGACTTAGGAGCGCAATCGGATTTGGAGGTCCGGTGTAGAATTAGGCTTGAATTAGCTAAGGTTGGATTCTGGCGAATTTTGGTTGGTAGGTGAGATTTTGATCTGAGGGTCGAAATGGAATTCTACGAGTTGCAGTAGCTCTGTTAGGTGATTTTGGATATTCTACAAAGTTTCAGGTCATTCGTAGGTGTTTAAGTTGGGTTTTAGATCAAATGCAAGTTTCAGAAGATCGAGGTGGTGTAGAGTTGGCCCAGACCGCCCTCAGCTACTGAGATCCGGAGTTTCCTCAGTTTGGCAAGTTATTACTGCAGGTTCGTTTAGTGATTTTCATCTATTGCTTC
>JASVEL010014089.1:0-57855 GCA_032618575.1 Nicotiana noctiflora
GCTGAATGAACTGGACGACCAGAATAACCCCTGCCAAAACGGCCGGCTGCTGAAGTGTGGGCACCAGAGAAATGGCCCGACTCACGATACCTCTTGGCCTCCCTCTCTTCCCGCTCTCTAGGGAGCATACTCTCGATCCTCCTGGCAATGCTCACTGCCTACTGATAAGGTATATCCGTCTCCAACTCTCTGGCCATGCTGGACCGGATCGGCGGAATAAGGCCCTCAATAAATCTCTGCACTCTCTCCCGGACCGTGGCTACCAAAGCCGGTGCATGCCTGGCTAGACGGGTGAAACCGATAGCATACTCCGATACAGACATGGAGCCCTGTCGCAACTGCTCAAACTCCGATCGCCAAGAATCTCTAAGCCTCTGGGGAACAAACTCCCTCAAAAATAGATCATAAAACTGCGTCCAAGTCAATAAAGCAGACTCATCTGGACTATCCAACTCATACGTGCGCCACCAATCATAAGCGGCCCCACGAAGCTGAAAAGCAGTGAAGGAAACCCCGCTGGTCTCCACTATCCCCATGGTACGGAGGATACGATTACACCCCTCTAGAAAGCCCAATGCATCATTTGTAGCCAACCCACTGAACACTAGAGGATCATATTTCTTGAACCTCTCTAATCTACGTCGCGCATCCTTGGAGGCAGCTGGCCCACCTCCGGGCTGTACTGGGGCGGCATGAGGCATAGTAATAATCTCTGGAAGCTGCCCCACGGGCACTCGCTGCTCAGGTGTAGCGGCTGCGGGAGTCTGGGCCCCTCCCCCGGCCTAAGATGTAGCTGCAGTAGAGGAAGCAACCCTGCCTGAGCTAAAGTGGTATACATACTCATGAACTGGGCCAGGGTCTCCTGGAGTGCTGGAGTAGTAGCAACTGTAGTCGGTGTACCAGGTGCCTGCGCTCCAACCTGATCCACCGGTGGCACCTCGGCGGCAGCGCGCGCGGGTGCTGTGGCTGCACCTTGGGCGCGTCCTCATCCTCTACCTTGGCCCCGGCCTCTGACGGTGGCAACAAGGGGCGCAGGTACCTGATCCTCGCGAGTAGCACGTGTCCTCACCATCTGTGAGAGTATAGATAACAGAAGTTTAGATGTGGTGCCAAAAATGTCGCACGAAAAGGAATCCAAGAGAACTTCATATTTCCCCAACATCTTAAGGGACACTTTTGCCTAATCCATACACCCTTTCTTAATGAGTAACCTCGGGTTCTTAATAAGAAAGAAAGTGTCACGACCCTAGTTCACCAATCGTGAACCTGTCATGATGGCACCCAGTCTTCGCGACTAGGTAAGCCTAACATGATGCGGAATATACAATTTCATAAAACAAAAGATAAGAAGATAGCGGAATGATATATAAAAGAATGTAATAAGTGCTGCTTGGCACATACACTCGCCAAAACACACTACATAGCCTACTACCAAGACCCGGAATCCCACGGGTAACACAGACTAAAAAGGGAGAATACAACTGTGGCTATATACATCAAGAATGTCTAAACAACGAAATAAGGGAAAATGACTACTATCACTATGAGAATAGAAGGAGGCTCTCCGGATCTGCGGACGTAGCAGATCATACCTCGAGTCTCCGGATGTGCTGCTGAATCACCTAGATGAGCCTGTCCTGATGTACCTGGATCTGCAACACAAAAGTGTGCAGAAGAGTAGCATGAGTACACCACGGCGGTACTCAGTAAGTGCCAAGCCTAACCTCGATGGAGTAGTGACGAGGAAGGTCTGGGCCCTACCGAGAAAAATAATAACATAATGATCAAAACAGTAATAAACAGGAATAAGTAAGAATAAATCTGAAATAACAATAATGAAGTAATTACTGCAACCGACTACGTTTAGCTAACTACAAGTAACCAACACAACATAAACTCAAACCAACAAGTCCAGGACCTGTGGGAATTGAACCCACAGTCCCTCTCTATATCCAACAACTCAGGATCTCCGGGAATTTAACCCGCAGTCCCAATATCAGTATCTCTGGGTCTCCGGGAATCGAACCCGCGGCCCGTATCTCAATATCTCGGGATCTACGGGAACCGAACCCGCAGTCTGTATCTCAATAAATATATCAATAAACTCTGGGTCTCCGGGAATCGAACCCGCAGGCCTTGGATCTCTGGGAATCGAACCTACAGTCCACAAACAATAACACTCCGGGTCTCTAGGAATCAAACCCACAGCCCTTGGATCTCCGGGAATTGAACCCGCAGTCCACCAACACAACTAATAAAAGGAATGCACGGAGAAATTATGATATGCATAACTACAACTTCACCAAAACAGTACCAAAAATTATCAAGAAGTTCAAGTAAGACAATTAGGCAATTAGATAGATAAATCCTATCTAATCATGCTTTTCTAACGAATATTAGGTAAATGTCACAATTTAATAAGCTAAGAACAGAAATATCACTAATTAGACAATTCAAGTAAGGTGGGTTCCAACAACCTGCGCATGTACACGCCCGTCACCTCGCGTACAAGGCATTTAAATTAACACATAATATCCTAGGGGTGAAGGTTCCCTCACACGAGGTTAGACAAGCCACTTACCTCGACTCCGGTATGAAACCGCTAAGAGACAACTCTCTTGCCACGAATATCGGCCTCCAAAGGTGTAGTATCTCATCAAAATCAATAGAAATACATCAAAATAGGCCAATTGGGCATTACCCAATCGAAACAATTTAAAATACACCAAAAACCACAAGTTGCCAAAACCCGACTTTCGGTACGCTTATCGAAAAATTACGAAAGTTATATATTCGGGTTCCTTATCTCAACACGAGTCTATGCATATAGAATTTACCAAAATCAGACTCTGTTTGCCCGTTCAAATTGACGATTTACCATAATTTAGGCCTAGGGCCAAAACCCCCCATTAATCTTCCATTAACAGTGAAATATTCAAGGATTTCATGATAAATAATTAGGCCATGAAACTTACCTCCGATGATTACCCGATGATTCTCCAACAATTTCCCATGAGCTTCTCTCTCTAGGACTCAAAAATGGCGTTTTGTGACTAAACTCGTGACTGGTCTACTTCTGGTTTTTAATTCATTGCGAGACGAATTAACTCTACGCGATCGCAGCCATAGGCTCGCGATCGCGATGCACAGATCCTGGGCCACAGATTTTTACTCTACGCGATCACGTGGGCCTGGACGCGATCGCAGTTCTTAATCCAGCGACCTTACGCGTTCGCAATGAAGCGACCACGATCGCACTGCACGCGAACTCAACCTTACGCGATCGCAGGCCTAACCTCGCCAACGTAGAGCTTTCCAACTTTGCCCTACGCAATCGTAGACTCCACCTTGCGATCGCAAAGCTCAATATTTTCCTCTTACACGATCGCATGAACAGCTTCGCGATCGCGAAGCACAAATTCTCTACACTATTGCAGCAGAAACAACAGTGCATTTGGCACCAAAATGGTCTGTTTGGACCCCCAAATTCATCCCGAGGCCCCCGGGACCCCAACGAAAACCACCAACCTACTCCAAAACATGATACGAACTTGTTCCAATCATAAAAACATGCTCTTAAACACGAAAATCATCAAATCCAAGCGAATTCAAGCCTAAGTTTCATCCAAAACTTCCGAAACCTACATGCTATCAAAAACCCGACCAAACAACGTCCGAATGACCTGAAACTTTGCATATATATCCAAAATCACCTAACAAAGCTACTGCAACTGTCGAAATTCCATTCTGATGCCCGGATCAAAATCTCACGTATCGATCGGATTTCCAAAAATTTCAAACTTTGGCATTTCAAGCCTAATTGAGCTACAGACCTACAAAATACATTCCGAACGCGATCCCAACCCCGAAATCACCTAACAGAGCTAATGGAACCATCAAATTTCCGTTCTGAGGTTGTCTTAATACTATTCTAAATACGGTCCATTTTTCAACTATAAAGCTCTCATATAAGGACTAGTGTCCCGAATCGCTTCAAATTCTAGAACCGAACCTCCCGACAAACCACAATAGCAGAAATGAACTTAGGGGAACAGTTAAATTGGGGATCGGGGCGTAAATTTCAAAAACAACCGGCCGAGTCGTTACAGCAGTGAGCTGATTTCTCCTCCTACGCGATCGCAATGAACGCTACGCGATCGCGATGAATAACTCCTCATGTCTATGCGATCGCAGACCTATTCACGCGATCGCATAGAGGAACTTTTGGCTGCCTATTTCCTCTTCTATGCGATCGCAACCCTAGGCACGCGATTGCAGAGAAGAAATTCCCTGGCAGTTCCTGCTGCAATTTCTGCTGAAATTTTCTAACGAAAAGCTCCCATTGGGCTTCCGAAATCATCCCGAGGAAAATCCCGTAAGTGTTCTATTTTTATGACTTAAAAATTACTAGGGGCAATTAACTCTGTGTGTTCGCGACACATAGGTCATGTTCACGAAGAAGACTGGGCAGGTAGGCATCGCATTTGCAAAGTGACACTGCGAATGTGTAGAAGGAAGAATTCAGGCCTAATACCTTTGGCCTATGCGTTCGCGTTTGGCCCCATGTGAACGCAAAGAGGAGCAGACCCAGAGCTATGCGAACGTTATTGAGGGATGCGAACGCGAAAGAAGAAAGGACAGGGCTATGCGAACGCGTTGCCCGGACGTAAACGCGAAAAAGGCTGGGGGCACAGGTCATCACGAACGTGGGACAATCTCGCGTTCGCGTAGAACAAATAACCTGTGCAAGAATTGCAGAAAAACTGCTTTGATTTTAGGTGTAAAACTACCTTGAACCACCTCTGAATCACTCCCGAGCCCTCGAGGCTCCCAACCAAACACACACTTACTCAATATCACCATACGAACTTGCTCGAGCGATCAAATTGCTAAAATAACATCAAAATCAAAGAATCAAACCCCAAAACTCAAAATTTTCATTTCAAAGTTCATAAACTTTCAACTTTAGCTATTTAGTTCCGAAACACGTTAAACAACGCCCGATTTCAACCAAAATTCACAAAAAGCGCTCAACATATATTTAAGACCTATACCGGGCATCGGAACCAAAATACGAGATCCATACCTCGATTTTCTAACTCATTCTCATTTCCATTTTTTACTTAATAATTTCAGAAAACAATTTAGCAAAAAAGAATTCTTTACCGGGGTTTTGGACCTCGAATTTCAACTCGGGGCACATGCCCGAGTCCCATATATTTCTACGGACCTCCCGTGACCGTCACATCATGGGTCCGGGTCCATTTACCCAAAATGTTGACCAAAGTCAACTATATCATTATTAATATCATAATTCTTCACATTTTTTATCGAATTCACATATTTTAACATAAAAAGTTTCTGGTTTCACGCCTGGACTATATACGTAAATCGAAGCAACCAAAAGTGAGGTTTCCAAGGGCTCGAAAGTGCAAAATAAAGGGAGACATACGGTGATGACTCCTTTGGGTCGTCACAATAACTATTTTCTCCAATTTCATAAATCATACTTAATTTAATTTATTAAGTTAATAAAATCCTAAAAATATTAAAATTGAGACGCATAATAATTAAGGATTATTCGGTGCTATCGGGCCTCAAAAATCAAGCCTGGAACCCATACACAACTATTATCTCCAATTTCAAATATCATAAATTTAATTTATTATAAAATTCTAAAAATATTGAAATTGAGACTTATAATAGTTAATAATTATTCGGTGGTATCGGGCATCAAAAATCAAGTCTGGAACTCATACATAAGTATTATCTCTCATTTCAAAAATCATACTTAATTTAATTTATTAAGTTAATAAAATTCTAAAATATTGAAGTTGAGACACATAATAATTAAGGATTGTACCCCTGGTACCAGGGCTAAAAATCAAGCCACGAACCCATACATAATTATTATTATCTCCAATTTCAAATATCATACTTAATTATTTAATTTATTACACTAACACAAACAATTAATTTTGTTTAAATTATAGTAGACGGCATGGCATTTCTTCCGCCTACGCATCCTGGACCTGCCGAGGATCAGCTACTAATGCTGCAGGGCGATCATAGGTCATCCTATGTTTGGGAGGGACAACTAGCGATGAAGCCTCTCCACCCTAGGAGGCCTAATGATCTGTGGGAGTTTATTGCGGAGTATCCTTTCCATCCGCGTGTAGTAGAGATCCTCCAGACTTATTATATACTATTTTTCAGCTTGGACGGATGCAGCTTGATTGGTCGCTCATCACGTCCTTGGTAAAGCGGTGGCGATCGGAGACGCATACATTTCACTTGCCCACTGGAGAGGCTACTATCACGCTGTAGGATGTCCACGTTTTATATGGACTATGCGTAGAGGGGCGCACCTTCACACTACCCACCACTGGAGAGGGATGACACGTGCACAGTTGGTGGACATGATGGGGCAGTTGACTGGTTTGAGACTGCAGGGTGACCGAGGTGGCAGTCGTGTGGCTTTATCATTTATTAGAGACCATATGACGATATTGCACTGAGATATTACCTATGAGACAAAGCATCTTTGGATTATGCATTGCACTCGGATGGCGTTGCTCCTACTTTTCGGGTGTGTCTTGTGTCCGGACACCTCGAGTAACAAAGTGAGTATGCGCTTTCTTCACTGTCTTGAGCAGCTGGAGGAGCTACCCTAGTACAGCTGAGGTGCTACTGTTCTGGTGTATCTCTATAGGAGCATGTGCCGGGCGCGGTTAGGTCCAGCGGTTGATATTGGTGGTTTTCTGCCCCTTCTTCAGTTTCAAAAAATTTCTGAATACATTGTTTGTTACCCCAAATTCTATATCATGAAATGACTCATAAATTTACATCAATATTTTATCTTAGGTTTGGGCCTGGTAGCGGATCATGCCATTGCAGCCACCTCTACTAGTATTTTTGCTCAGTGAGGACTATCCGGTTCTCTCTCTAGCTATCAGGTGGATTCTCCGGTGTGAGAACTATCGAGGGATGGATGCTCACCATAATCTCCCCATTCATAGAGATGTGTTAGATATGTTGGTGGACGGATAGGTAAATATGTACCTATACTTGGTTGTTTTAAATTGATTTGTCTTTTGCATACTCATTTTTATGTTACTATTGGTAGTTCATCTGGATGCCATACAACATCGAGTTGCTTGGTCACCTACCCGCTTGTTTCTCAATCCACCGGTTGATTTGGAGCACCTCCGTCCTGTTGATCTTCTGGGATTATGTTGAGTATCATGACACGGAGCGTGTGCTTCGATAATTTGGCCGTCCTCAGCATATACCGAGGGAGCCTAGATGAGAGCATACTCATTATCAGCGGGACGACCATTCGAACATGGACCGACAGTAAGTTGGGTGTATATAATAGTAGATAGCTCATTGGGAGGACCTAGCTAAGCGCATCCTGCTACTACCTACAGTTTCTTAGGAGGCCTCTATTCAGCTCTATGATGGGCGGTACCGCTGTCATACCCGATTGTTCATCGGGAACCTCATTCACGTACTTGGGGAGCACTACAGACAGTACATCGGGAGGCACGAGGCACTGGTATGTTTTTGTGACTTATTAATATCTAATAATTGTGACATTGAGTTATTTCATTACTATTTGAATTGTTTCACAGGCTATTGGGCTTCATCGCATCTACCAGTCGGGACAAGAGATTCAGCAGCATTCGAACATCCCTGAAGTGGTTGAGTTTGGCCAGGAGATGGCTCAGATGGCTCATTTGACACTGTTGCAGATGAGAGATACAGAGAGGTTAGACCATGAGCCTTAGTATGTGGCTCTATAGGCCTAACATAGGGGTAGGCCAGTCCTACGAGCCAGGGGTAGGGCACCAAGCAGGACTGCACCACGGGATCGTAGGGCACAGTGAGGAGGTGGCCAACAAAGGGGCGTTGAGGTACCTCTCAACCCACCTGCCAATGCACATGACGAGGAGTTTGGAGTTGTAAGGCCCCATAAAAATTTTGTGCATAAAACCTAGTAGCTGTGGTGTCATGGTCCGAATAATGTGTTAGGAATGCGTAGAATTCTTCGCGGCGAGCTTGCAAGCCGCGGTTCGGACCCTTGGTAGTGATTTAAGTTTCAAAAATGTAGAGAATTAATTTTTCCGAAAATGTCAAATATGCGGTCAAGAATGCGACCGCAAACCTGATATGCGGACCACATTCTTGCCGCAAAACATTCCAGAGAGTTGCCCAAAATCGTGTTGAAAAGTGCGGTCGATATGCAATCGCATGTCAAATCTGCGGTGCACTTTGCGACCGCAGAATCAACATGCGGTCCGCATAGTGACCGCATTCCTTAACAGAACCTGTGTAAAACATATTGTACCATCCAGGGAAGGCAAATGTGGTAGCTGACGCTCTTAGTCGGAAATCCATGGGTAGTTTCGCTCATTTGGGTGTGGATCAGAGACCCCTGGCTCGAGAGGTTTACCAATTAGCCAATTTGGGGGTTCGTATCTCGGCGTCAGACGAGGGAGATATCTTGGTGCATAATGGAGCAGAATCATCATTGGTCGCAGAAATCAAGGAAAAACAGTTCATGGATCCGGCATTGGTTCGGGTGAAGGAAGCAGTCATGAATGACAAGACCTCAGCATTTGTACTCAGCAGCGAAGATGGTGTATTGCGGTGTCAAGATAGGCCTATGTGTTCCGGATGTGGACGAGCTTCGGGAAAGAGTGATGGCAGAGGCTCATACTTCCAGGTATTCTGTGCACCCTGGTTCAACGAAAATGTATCACGATCTCAAGGAGATTTATTGGTGGAACGGTATGAAAAGGGATGTAGCAGGCTTTGTAGCTAAATGTCCGAACTGTCAACAAGTGAAGGCCGAGCATCAACGGCCTGGTGGATTAACTCAGCTTATAGAAATACCAAGGTGGAAATGGGAGATGATCAATATGGATTTCGTGGTGGGGTTACCTCGCACTCAGCGTAAGTTCGATTCAGTATGGGTGATAGTAGATCGACTCACCAAATCAGCTCACTTCCTGCCTGTCAAGTCCACTGATACTGCGGAGCAATATGCAAGATTGTACATCAAAGAGATAGTAAGGCTTCATGGCACTCCACTTTCTATCATCTCAGATCGCGGGGCTCAGTTCACCGCTAACTTTTGGAAGAAGTTTCAGCAAGGTTTGGGAACTCGGGTGAATCTCAGCACAGCTTTCCATCCACAGACCGATGGACAGGCCGAGCGGACCATTCAGACGCTTGAAGATATGTTGCGGGCTTGTGTCTTAGATTTTAAAGGTAATTGGGATGAACACTTGCCATTGATAGAATTTTCTTACAATAACAGCTATCATGCTAGCATTCAAATGGCCCCGTTTGAGGCATTGTACGGGAGAAGATGTAGATCGCCAATCGGGTGGTTTGAGGTAGGTGAAGCGGAATTGCTAGGGCCGGATATGGTGTACGAAGCTATGGAAAAGGTCAAGGTTATTCAGGAGAGAATGAAAACAGCACAAAGTCGTCAAAAGTCCTATGCAGATGTTCGTCGAAGGGATTTGGAGTTTCAAGTCGATGATTGGGTGTTCTTGAGGGTATCTCCTATGAAGGGAGTCATGCGATTCGGAAAGAAAGGGAAATTGAGTCCTAGGTATGTCGGGCCATATCGGATCGTTCAAAGGATTGGTCAAGTTGCTTATAGGCTAGAGTTGCCTCCCGAGATGTCATCAGTGCATCCGGTATTCCATGTGTCCATGTTGAAGAAAGTGATTGGAGATCCATCCACCATCATGCCAGTCGAGGCTATAGAGGTTAATGAAGATTTGTCATATGAAGAAGTTCCAATTGCCATTCTTGATAGGCAAGTCCGTAAGTTGAGAAATAAGGAAGTTGCCTCTGTTAAAGTATTGTGGCGAAGTCAACAAGTTGAGGAGGCCACATGGGAAGTGGAAAAAGAGATGAAGGAAAAGTACCCCCATTTGTTCGATCAAGCCTAGAAGAAATTAGGTGACCCTCCTACTCCTAGTAACTGTCATCTTGCCTATGTTGTTTCCCGCTTAGTATTAGTAAAGTCTCCTTCATTTTGTAATGAGTTAAATGTGTTGTTACCTTGGGTCACTTGAACCGTTCTTGACAAATGAAAGCCTTATGAAGATTTACGTGTTTAAGAAACAACTAATAGTAAGTGTAGATTGGTAATGGTTTGTTAAGTGTACATGGTGTGTTAAAATGGTTAAATAAGGTAAGAATTCATCGAAGTGACTAGTTTATGTGCAATTGTAACAATGTGATAGAATATGTGCATTCGTTGAGGTAAGAAAGTGTATACCAGTTGTGAAAAGTGTTGTATTTGTGTATTGTTGTTTGGTAACGTGTTTCGGGGGCCCTCTGACAGGTGGATATGTCCATAATACAAAGGAAACTCTGGCGAAATTTTTCTAAAATATAAGAGTTAGTCAAAATTTTGATGGTTGCATATCATGTCTTTCAAAACCAACTCATTTATTTCAAAATCCTCATTCGAGGATGAATGATCTTAAGGGGGGGAGGACGTAAGGCCCCGTAAAAATTTTGTGCATAAAACCTAGTAGCTGTGGTGTCATGGTCCGAATAATGTGTTAGGAATGCGTAGAATTCTTCGCGGCGAGCTTGCGAGCCGCGGTTCGGACCCTTGGTAGTGATTTAAGTTTCAAAAATGTAGAGAATTAATTTTTCCGAAAAATGTCAAATATGCGGTCAAGAATGCGACCGCAAACCTGTCATGCGGACCGCATTCTTGCCGCAAAACGTTCCAGAGAGTTTCCCAAAAATCGTGTCAAAAGTGCGGTCGATATGCGATCGCATGTCAAATCTGCGGTGCATTTTGCGACTGCAGATCAAGCATACGGACCGCATTCTGGCCGCATTCCTTAACAGAACCTGTGTAAAAAATTGGGGCAATTCTGCGGTCACTATGCGGACCGCATGTTGATTCTGCGGTCGCATAGTGCACCGCATAATTGACCCCGGCCCAGATTTTTGTAATATTTTGACCCGATCTCTTATTTAATATAACACACTTCTTCTTCATTTTATCATATCATCTTACCAAAATTAGAGAGAGAAGAGAGGGTTTTTAGAGAGAGAAATCTTTCATCTTCAAGGATTGTTCCAACTATCTTAATTCCAAGGGATCTTAGGGCAAGGATTCAACTTCCCCAATCTTTTCAAGGTAAAAACCCTAATTATTTTCTTTGATTTTCAGTTTTAATTGGGTAAAGAGAGGTTTGCATATAATAGCTTTTAAAAATAGAATTTTTACACTCATGCATGATTATTGAACTTGATTTTTAGTAAAAAGAAGTGAGTAGAAGTAAGAGTCTTCAAGAACAAGGTTGGCAAGAGTAAGATAGCGTGGGTAAGCATAAAGTAGGAAGTTAACGGAAGAAAACTCATCACCGGTATGTATGGCTAATTTTTGATTCTTGTAAAATCGCCCAAATGTGTGTGAATTGTTTTGGCATGTGTCAAATTGAGAAATTTTACGTAATTCTTTGATTTCCTTGTTGAGCATTTGATTGATGTTGAACTACGTGTGGTGTGGTATGAAATATGAATTGAAAGATAAAAAGGTAATCGAGATTGGTAAAGAATTGGGAACAACCATTGTGATGGCATATTTGGCTTATTATGGAAGGAATTTGAAACACCTTAATTGTGGTAAATTGTTGAACATGATTATGTGGGCATTTTCGATTTTGGAATACTTGTAACTTGGTTTTGATATTGGCTTGAGAAGAAATTGAGAACATGAACCAATGTGTAAGTTGCTTATTTGAACTTGTTGAAATTGTGTGTAGTACCTTATCTGCTGTTTGAAATTGTTGTGTTTTCAACTGTAAGGCGTGGTCGTGTTGCGCGCCGCAACGTGGGGAAATAAGGTGTGGGTTGGGGTGATAAGGGTGGCCGAGGTAATAAGGGTGGTCAGGGGCAATAAGGATGGAAAGCGATCGAAATCGCTATTGAAAATTGATATAAAAATCAATAATGTGAAATTGTGAAAGGAGACAGCAGGAGAGTTTGCAACCTGTGGGGCACTGATTGCCCCTTTGTTTGACTACTTGTGATATACGTGATTGATTGGTTATTGTTAAATTGTTGATCTTAGAAAGTGATTTGTGTTGAGAATTATTTGAAATGAGGAAAAATGTGGAAAACATGGTTACCTGGCTTAATTAATTGTTGATGTAATTCAATGGCTTGAGTTTACTTGGGACAAAGTTTGTCCATACATACCAGTACAATTCAAGTGTACTGACGTCCCTTTTGCTGGGGGCGCTACATTCGTGTCATGATTGTAGGTGGATCAGTAGCAGGCACTTCAGCTCATCGGCAGTAGTATCCTTCTCCTTCCACCGCCCGTTTTGGTGAGCCCCTTTCTTCCTCGGGGCCTTGTGTGGTTCATGCCACTCGGTTTAGATTTCATTTTGGTTTTGTAAGGTATAGCCGGAGCCTTGTTACCGGCAAGTATTGTATTTCCCTTTGTGTATCCTAGAGGCTCTGTAGACATGTAAACCGTGGGACTCCAGTATTATGTATACATTATGTTATGTCGGGGGTTGTAAAAACTGCAAACTTGTTAATGAATCACTCGTATGGTTTTATTTGTTTAACGTGAAATCATTCATGGTTAGTAAGATATTTGGTTAATGAGAAACAATCAACACAGGGGTAACGCGTGGGAATGAAAGGCACCCAGGTCCGCTTGACTGGGGCAACCCGGTCAGGCGCCGGTCATGTCCCACGATTTGGGGCGTGACAGGAGTTCGGGGTTTTGGAGATGACCAACAGGGTAATATCCCTCAGCCACATGAGCCATTCCAGTAGCATGACTTCATATAGCCTTCAACTATCTTTGCCAACTTCGTAGGTCACCCCGTCAGGAGCATTATCGATCATGGGCACATTCGACAGGGATGGAGATCAGTACTTTGCATGCACATCTACCGCAGTTGAGGATCGGCCGGCCAGGGACGTGGATGGCGGGCACAAGTTGAGTTATCCATCGTCCCCGATAGTTCATGCTGTATGTTTGTATTATATTAATATTTCAATTTGTTTTATTTTCCTTAAATCACTGCCATTAATTAATTGTTAGTTTCTTATGCAGTCATTGTCCCAGCCCATCTTTGAGGACACTACATGCGGTGATGAGCACACCATCGAGAAATATATCCAGGAGGTCAACGAGACCATGGTAAGAAAATATTATCTTACTTAGACTAGTAGTACATTCTGTAGGTTAAGATAATAATGATAATAATACATTTTCATAAAATAAAACATTTACGCATGCTAAGATTATTTCTTGTTTTGTAGGTTGTTGACGGCCCGACGGCCTATTCTTCCGACCCTACCAGTTGTGGTGTTGATGTTGCTGCACATCCTCACATAAAGAGGTGGCTTGATGATGATGATCCAGATAGTGTGCCCGGGCGACAGGGGATGCGATTTAGGCTAGCATCAGCACTGAAGCACACAGGATGTGGTACTCACTCATTTGCTTATGTATTAACTTTATGTAAATAGTGCTTTATGTAAATAATATTTACAACTATCTTTTAAAAACAATTTTATTTTTATTGCGTTTGAACATCAATTTTACTTAGACAGTACTACTCAAACACAGACCTTACAAACCTAACACAAAAACAAACAGAACAACAAATGAAAGCACTTGACAAAAGAAACGTGAAAATACACTACAATACACGTAAATGTCATCGCTTAGGTACGACCGCCTAGTATTCTCTACTTAATACACTCGAGCTTTCTTTCCAATTTCTTTTTCTCTTCTTCCACCTCCTTGATCTTCGCCTTCAACTCTTCAATTTCTTGCTTCGATTGGAGTTCTCTGTCCCACTGCCCATTACACACATCTTGCAGATGATACACCTAGTCTTTGTAGTATTCCTGGTTACATGGTTCATCAACCCATATCTTAAAATTGCATGTAGGTACCTATAAAACTTATTCATACACGCCTAGTAGTGGCGTCCAACTTCTTCCCATTCATCGTAAATCATGCTTTTATTTCCACATTCGCACTTTGGGCAACGAAAGGGTCGTACAGACATTTCTTAAAGAGAAGTTTGGTTTTATGGAAAATCTCGATTATAGGTTCTTTTGAAGCATATAAAATAAATTGAACGCGCTTGTTATTTATATGCAACATATCAGATAGATCGTCATATTATACTGTAAATTACAAATTGAATTTCTCAGGTCATGACAACTCCACAATACATAGTATTGTACTACGAATTACATAGACATGACAACTCCACGAAACAGGTTTCCACATGCTTTTCATCTTTTTCAGCAGGACATAACAACTCCCTAATTCATAGTATTGTACTAAGAATTACATAGACATGAAAACTCCACGAAACAGGGTTGTCACATGCTTTTCATCTTTTTCAGAACGAAATGACAACTCCACAATACGCAGTATTGTACTACGAATTACATAGACATGATAACTCCACGAAATGAAAACTCAATAAAATGTAGCATTGTTGTCCGAATTACATATTAAATTTCACTGACACAAATTTGCGGTATTCCACATATTTTCAGTTTTTTCAGATCAAAAGGACAACCCTGTAAAACATAGTATAATACTGTGAATTACATATTAAAGTTGCATTTCGACATAACATTTTAAATTTCCACATGACAGCT
Source organism: Nicotiana noctiflora (assembly GCA_032618575.1). Lineage (NCBI taxonomy): Eukaryota > Viridiplantae > Streptophyta > Magnoliopsida > Solanales > Solanaceae > Nicotiana > Nicotiana noctiflora. The sequence continues at coordinate 14,698 of JASVEL010014089.1, forward strand.
TTAGAGTTGCATATTTCGACATAATTTTTATTGAAACAGAATTTGAACAAGAAACATAATTTGAACATGAATTTTATTTGAAAATGAAACACAAACACAAAAGCCGGAAAACTAAAGATACATGACAGTACAACTGCTACAAACACATGAGAATGGAAACATGAAAATACAGTACTACGCTTATTAAAAATAAGCTACTATTTAATCATGATCATGTCCTACAATTCGCTCCAACCACTCGAGTTGCTCTTCCAGCTTTTTTTCTCTTCTTCTGCCTTGTTGAGTTTGGCTTTCAACGCCTCACGTTCTTCATTGGTTCGGCACTCGCGCTCCGCTTGGTTATGCGTTAAACAATGAAACTCATAAATTCTTTCTTTGTAGCGCTTTTGCTTACATGGTTCGTCAATCCAAACCTCAAAGTCACATCTAGGCTTGTCGGGTAACTCCTCGACCTTGTTCTTACATGCCTAGTAGCGGTGTGCACCTTCTCGATACCATTTCAACAAAGTGCTTTTTTCTCTGCAGTAGCACCTAGGGACATAAACGTTTTGTGCAGGCTCTTCTTATAGAGAAACTTTGGTTATTGTTAAGCGAAGAATATAAGTACCATGCAACCGTTATTTATAATCAAGATTTCAAACAAAAATGCAGTATAATACTACGAATTACATAGTCAATTTCCATGACTTAAAATAGAGTTTTCACGTGCTTCTCAGCTTTTTCTTCAGGACATGTCAAATCCACAAAACGTAGTATTATACTATGAATAACATATCAAATGACCCAGACACGAAACCGGGTTATCAATAAAATGCAGTATAATAACGATGGATTAAAAATTAAATTTATCTGATAAACTATATTATTGTACCATGCTTTACATATTTAACTTATTTCATAACAAATTTATTTTTTTCAGCAGGACATGACAGCTTTAACTTATTTCATAACAAATTAATTAATAAGATGTAACAGGATTGTGAAATCTATTTATTCCATATATATTGAAACAAACAACAATACAGACATGTATTACAATAAATAATACCAAACTAAATGACTAGGGGTATGCTTGATAGTTTGGTACATTGGACGAACTTGCAACAGGATTACCACTGCCACGTCCAGCACCTGAAGGACATTTACGACAGTCATGTCCAATTTGAGAGCATATGCCACATTTACGTGCATAAACGGACTCACAAACATCCATTTGGTTCCGTATACGCGTTTTTTTTTTTTTGCATTTTCAGCTTGCGCAAATAGTCCTTGTACATACTAACTTAAAAGGTTCCGGCGGCCAATAATGCTCAGCACCTATTAGATGTAACTTCCCACTATACGTGTCTACGTATGCTGCAATACTGTATTGCCTATCAATGTAGTTTGTTTCCCCATATCCAACTTGTTAAAAGTACTTCAACGCATGTGGGCACGACATGTGGTAGATGGTCCATTTCCCACATGAACATAACCTTCTATTTTCATTCACCGTCTGTAGATTATTCCCACGGTGTCCCATTGATAGCGGTCTTAACTTTAAAAATACCCCGTTCATGATCGTACTGAAGAAATGAATGCCATTGTGCTCGCCTCCTGTACCTTTCAAATCTTGCCATGGGTATTGGCATAAATTCAACGCCCATGTCCATCAATGATGATGCAGCTATATGCCTTTCAACAAACCTCTCTACACTATGATTGAAAGTCATGCAGACCATGGTAGTGACAGGCAGTCCACGGGCAGACTTCAACAAGCCGTTGAATGACTCCAACACGTTTGTAGTGAGGGCTCCCCATCGTCTGCCGCTATCAACATGCAATGTCCACATTTGAGGGTCATGTTGCATCAACCAAGTATAGGCTCGTGGTCCTATCTACTGGATCGCTTCCATGCGCCTCGTGAATTTACACTGTTGGTGCTCAGTTGCAGCCATCCACATTAAGTCATGTAATGCCTTGTCAAGAAATTTCTTCTGGAAATTGGCCTTCAAGTGCTTCACACAGTAATGGTGGTATGCATGTGGTTCCTTCCATTTAGGAAAGTAACGTACAATACTTAAAATACCACTATGCCGATTAGATATTAGACAAATACTTGAACGCTGTTTGACAACGTGCTGCTTCAAGTGGTTCAAGAATTGCGTCCACGTCTCTTCACTTTCGTTGGCACAAATGGCAAAATCTAGTGGAAATATTTGTCCGTTGGCATATACAGCAACTGCAATCAAAAGCTTAATGTCATACTTTTCATAGACATGAGTACCATATTTGGAAATTATAGGACGACAATGCACAAAATTATTAATTGCTGGTTTAAATGACCAAAATACATAGTTGAATATATATTCCGGCCTGTCCGGGCTTCGCTCACGCCTCCCTTCAACAATAGTCCTGGGGTTAAAGTGTTGTAGTGAAGCCAGCACATTTGAAAAAGACGTATCCCAGTCGCCATAAATAAGTTCAAAGGCACGTTTGTGATCGAGATATGCCTTTCTTTTGGCTATAGTTCAACCATACTCCTGGTGGACGACTATAATACACTCTTTAATCTTGAACCTAATGGAAACTTCCAAAAATGAACCAAGACAAGGGAAATCAAGTCGACATCAAGTTGAAGTGATTCTCATTGAATGTGTCCATTTCACATCTATGCTCGCTAATAAATTTACCCACTTTCCACAAACCTGATTTTTTCTTTGTGGCACGCAGCATCCAGTGACAACCCATAAACGACCTACGACATATAGCCTTGTATTTCTCCATAGTTGACTCACTTGCCGTCATCTCACGAGATTCCCTTATACTGTAGATTTTTACAGCCCTAACTAGGCGAGCTTTATCGAGGAAATACATGTTCTTTGTAAGAACAACTGGTCTAGATTTATCCCATATCACCTACCGTAATTCATCATCATCCTTTGTGAGGGCGTCAACGTTAGGCATGCTTGGCAAATTATCAAGGTAGGGAATATTTCACTCATGAAATGGCACGTGAGACTCATACATTCTTGGTCTAACGGGAGGTGGAGGAACATGCTCCCTAGTCAACTCAGGTTCCACATTCACTTCTTCCTCCTCATCATCACCCTCATCATAAAAGGGTGTCTCATCCTCAGACTCATCCGCATTGTATACATAATCACTATCATCCTCCTGACTCTGCGCATCTGCCAAATGACGAGTAAAAACATCGTCTATGGGCAACTGTCTGAGACCAGGAGCTTCAAGAAGCTCGTTTTCACTGTAGAAAACGAACAAAAACATAAGTTACCCAATACTCAGGAAAAATACTTTATATATCGCTATATCACTTTACTTACAAATCGTATTGTCTTGACGTTTCATGATGGATATTTTCAGGTTGGTGATAACTCCCAAATGGACCACCGTGGTCTAATACTCCACACCTACGTAGATTCCAACTAAGGGCGGGGTCATAACTTGTAAAATTCAAATCCGGACGGTACCCATATAAAAAATATGAGTGTTAATACAAATCCAATTAAAACATGAAGAAATTTTTTTTCGCTAAAACGTAGTAAAAATTAAGTTTATCAATCGTCTTGCTGATTATATAAAGTGGAAATATTATTTTCTGCCTGCTCATTTGCCTGTGGTGACAAGTTTAAATCAAGGCAATCTCTTTCATCTCTAATCTGTCCGGCTAACGCTGCTCCAGAATAACCACCCGATGACTGGGGGGTTATCGCTGGTACGAACGCTCTCGTTACTAGGAAGGTCCTCCATATTCACGTACATTTTCAATAATTTTATTACAATAAATTTCCTATGTTCGTCCGGAATCCACAAAAGATCTCTAAGAGTTTCATCATCCTCGATGTTAAACTCAAAATAATAAGCAAATCCCTGCGGAGTCACTGAATACAGAAATCTACCGGTTTCTTTAAGGCTAACCGAACGCTTCCGCTCACTCATTTTTTGTACATAACAACAATACTAATGTATCGTACTCCATATTAAGCGGCAATTTAACATGACACTGTGGAGGTGAGCTATACCTCACAGAGTTATACAGTGAAACCCTTATTTTTGGCACTTCAAACATTGTAAAAATTGATTGATAAGGAGAAGAGAGAATAAACGTATGTTTGAAGTTTAAGTGTTGAATGAATTTTTATAAAATTGAAGCGCCTATAAATAAGGCAAGTCCGACCTTGGGGTGTACAAGTATTCAAAGAAATTTGCAGTATTATACTGTATTTATGTATTTAAATTATTGTTATGTCAGTTAATCGGTGGTGGTCTAAAATCAGCCTATTTCACAGTATTGTACTACGATTTAGCTAAATTCATAGTATAGAATTGCGAAATGGTAGTTCAAAAATGAGTTGGGCCCATCTCACTCAATTCGTAGTTTTATACTGCGAAATGCATAAAAAAAAAGAGCAAACTTTATTTATTGCCCATCGGTAGAAACTAATAGCATCTGGTAGCCCACAAATTGACCTATACAAGTCATAGCCTAAAAATAATGACAAGTGCTAGCCGAAAATTCACTGAACGAATTCCGTCGCCGGGAACTTCATTTCTGCTAAGTTCTATTGAGTCTTCATTCCCTAAAAGACTCAAATTTCATTTCCTAAAATATCCAATACAGCAAGTTAATTGGATCTTTGTGCTATGTCACTATCTTTCTAACTCATTTTTTTTGTTTTTGTTTTATCTACTTGTTTCTCAACATAAAGTTAGCGCTATATAATTATTACATGGTCCAGTTGTTTTCTTGATCTACTGATAGAGATAGTTCAAGATATTATGAAGTAATAAGCTTCATCCCCATCATGGCAATTTCTCTAGTATTCTTTAAAGTTTTGGAAGTTTTCTGTAAATATCATATTTTTTTCCATTTCTGGACATACCCATTTGCTGGATTTGAATTTTGTTTTTATTGAATGATTTATAGTGTTTGTAATTTTTCTATTATTCTTGAATTTTTGTGGATATTCTTCATCAAAGATCACATTTTTTCCGTTTTTAGAAATAACCATTTATTTAAGAAGAATTAACCTAAATAGCCCACCCAACCACTTAAACAAAAATTAGTCGGTTGAGATATAATATATACACAATTTATGTATTATATGTGTATAAATATCTATAATTAATGTATAACCTATGTATATGACTATAAAATATACAAAAAATATACAAAATAGACAGTCACTATACAAAATAGACTATTACTATAGAAAAACATACAGAAATAGAGTGTCACTATACAAAATAGACTGTTACTATATAAAACATATACAAAATAGACTATTACTATACAAAAAATATACAAAATAAAGTGTCACTATACAAAATAGAGTGTCACTATACAAAATAGACTATTACTATATAAAAAATATATTTGGGGTACACAAATATACACATAAGTACACTCGAGATATGCTCAATATACACCAAAGATACATTGTCAAACTTAGGAAACAATATTTATATATTGCAAAATAAAAGTTGCTCTATTGCGCCAAGCAAGGGTCGAACCCATGGCCTTCTGGGCTACAGGCATTTATCTTGTAATAATCATCATTTCGGCTACTATATGCAATATATTTGAGCCGATGGGCCATTTTTTGTAAGTAGGATAAAACATGGGCTATTAAAATTTTGAGGGGCTATAGAGGGTAGTTTTCTCTAAAAAAAAAAAATAGCTTTTTAATATTTTGTAGTTTTATGCTGCAAACTGCATTAACGGCAAAAAATATGTTAACCCAATATACACTATAATACTGTCAAATACCCATTAATATAACTTTTTTTTTTTAAAACAATGAAAAAGTATTTTATGTTCAAAAAAATCATTATTTCAGTTGCGGACTAGCATTGGGTGTGTCCGAACCGAATCTAACAGGAAGAAACGCAGCTGTCAGACTTGGTACAATTAACTTGTGCATTCATCACACAGAGCGAGAACAAAGCATCTACGATTGTCATCAAAATCTCCGGCAAATCACAAAATGGAGGGTTGGGATCCGAATACGAAATCAACCCTCACGCAGATCCCGTTGTTGACCACCAAAGCCGGTCCACGCGACGGCGCGGCATGGACAAGCCGTTTAAAGGAAGAGTACAAGGCCCTAATCGCCTATACATCAATGAACAAATCCAAAGACAACGATTGGTTCCGCATCTCTGCAGCTAATCCTGAAGGTACTCGTTGGAAGGGTAAGTGTTGGTACGTGCATAACCTTCTCAAGTACGAGTTTGATCTCCAGTTCGATATTCCTGTTACTTATCCAGCCACTGCTCCTGAACTCGAATTGCCTCAACTCGATGGCAAAACTGAAAAGGTTACCTCTTTTTTCTGTGTCTTCTCATTATATTTCATTTAGAGATGAATTTAGGTTGCCTAAAAACCCTTATTTATCTTAAAACGAAATTGTTTAGCGGTATTGAAATGAATTTGTGTGTGAGTAGAGTGGAACAGATAGAGAAGATTTGTGTAGCTGCCTCGAATCAGTTTGGAATTGGGGGTATAGTTTATTTGATATGTATGATTGAGTATTATTGTTTTTTTTGTTTTTGTTTGTGTAGATGTATAGAGGAGGGAAAATATGCTTGACGGTGCATTTCAAGCCGCTTTGGGCGAAGAATTGGTAAATCTTCTTCTCTTTGATTTGGATTGAGGTTGGATTGCTCTGAATTTTTGATACTTAATAATGGTCTGTGCTCGCTTAAAACAGGGGGGGGGGGTGGGGATTAGTAATATTCTTTGTTGTATAGTTCATTGTTTTGGGTGTTCCGGGTTCTTTTAGTTCACCTGGGCTCCATTTTTTTTAAGAACCGTGGTGTATGGACTAGCTTGCAACTTGCAGAATCTTCAATATGGTAAACAACAACATACAATTCGTTTTTTTTTTGGATTGGTCCATTTTGGTTTCCGATCCTTGCCAATTTCTGGGACTGCACTCGTTATGCATTCAATCTGGCAATGTGCCTTGATAATAGAGAACTGTTGCTGTAGATGGACAACCAATATACATATGCACATACACGCATGTGCGCGCGCACTCATACATAAATATGATTTGGGACTCCTAGATAGAGCTTAATAGATGTAGAGGATTCATATTGCGTACGAGTGGTGTAGTTGATCGTTTAACTTGGTTTTAAGTTTTTGGAAGGACAACTGTTTGTAGGATCAAGTTCATTATTGAGTGAGAACTTAAGAGAATATGGATTGAATGAATATGATTTCTCTAAGATGCTTATGTTTCCCTGGGTAGATAAAGCTACAGTCTTTGCCTCAAATTTGTGTTACTTTATTATCACTTTATGGGAAGTGAAAGAGTGACTTAAACTGACTTTGGTATTCATCAGCCCCAGATTTGGCATAGCACATGCGCTCTGTTTGGGTCTTGCACCATGGCTTGCAGCGGAGATTCCTATTCTTGTTGATTCTGGCATGATAAAACACAAAGATGACGTGGCCTCATCCAGTGAATCTTGACAAGGAGATGAATTTAAAGTATTGATGAAACGTAATCTCAGGATACAACTGTAAACTTTATGGACATCTTTGAAATTGTACCTTTCCCCTCAAATCCATCATAAAATGAATATTATTGTGGAGTCAAAGTTTCATGTGCTTTATGCCCTCAATTTGTTTGGACTAGTGGTTCTGTTCCTTCTTTACATGAATGATATTGAGCAGGCAAAATGTCATGTTATTAGAAACTGTTGCTTTTGCCAGATTGTATTAGAGCCTCGTGAAACAGGAACTTTGAGATGCTACTGTTATTTTCTGAGTTAATTGAACATCAGCATTATGCCTCAATTTTTGGATTTGTGATGCCCGTCCTGTTATTTTATGAATCACATTGAAGAGGCAAAATTTCATGTTATTTGAGCCATGCGAAATCTGAACTTTTAGATACGGCTGTCATAATTGCTGAATACTTTGACTTGTGCTTTATGCCCTCTAATTTATTAGGACTATCGATGCCCTTCCTGTTTTTGTCATGAATTATATTGAGGAGACAAAATTCCTAGTTATTCAAGCTTTGTGAAGTTGGAATTTTGAGATGCAATTGTCAAATATGCTGAGCTCTTTGAGTGCCTGCTTTATGTCCTCAAAGTTATTTGGTCTAGTTGTACTCTTCTTGTTTCTTCATGAATCATATTGAGGCAAATTTTGTTGTTATTCAAGCCTTGTGAAACCTGAACTTTGAGATACATCTTTCATACTTGCTGAAGTTTTTGAATGTGTGGTTTATGCACTTAAACTTATTTGGACCAGTAGTTTCCTTCCTGTTGCTTCATGATGTATCATTCTAAGGAGGCAAAATTCACATGTTTTACAAGCCTTGTGAAACCTAAACTTTGAGATACAACTGTGTTATTTGTTAGTTCTTTAGTGTGCTCTTAAATCTCAATTTTTCGGATTAGTGGTGTGCCTCCTGTTTTTCCATAGCCCCTTGTTATGGATATAATCCTTCTTCAGATGTTTGGTATTTGCATATGCTTTCCTATCCCAGCCTTCAGAAATTGGGCAAACTGATGGCTCTATGTGATTCTATTCAGTTAATTTTTTGCTTTCCTTTCATTTCCTTTATATGTTGTCCTTGGACTATGATATGGTGTTTGTATAGCACTAATAGTCTTCCCAGATCAAGTGGTGTCAAAGGCTGCTTCAAATGTGAGGCATTGGAGCTCCGTGAGATGCGTTATCCATTCCGATCACACTTATTAGGCAGAATAGATAGACAACCCCTTAAACTTGGCCTTATTTTTCAATATGCATTTTAACTCAGCCCATGACCTATTGACCACCTCAATTCTATTCAAAGTGTACAAATAAAAGTGTGTGCACCTCACATTCAACGTGGAAAAGGCAACCAATTAGAAAGAGACATGTTGGAAAAAAATGACATGTCACTACATTCCTTTCCCTCGCCTTTCTATTCTTCTTCAACCTATCCCACTTCTCTTCTAAGATAAGACACCTCCATGTATATCTTCTCTAATCCTCCCACTTTCGCTCTTTTTCTCTGGAAATTTAAAGCTATGTGCAAGAAGAGCTATCAAAAGTTGGCTGGGAAAATGAGGTAGAAAAAGATTTTGCCGGAAAATACGCCGGCGGAATCTCTTTTTAAAGTGGAGAAATTAAAATTTTGTTGTTTGTTTGTTGGGATTGATCGGCTATTTGATGAAATCCTAGTTTGAATTCATTGGATAGGAATATAATTGTCATCTTCTAAGAACTTATCACCAGCTGTTAGAGGCAATTATACCATGAAATATGGTAATGAACCTACTACCCAGGCGTGAGTCTTTGTACGATTCTTGTTGTTTGTGGCTTGTCGGAAAAATTGATGCGGGTAGATTTTGGTTCCGGCCATAAACATTTCTCATATTTTCCGGTGTTCCTTATACCTTTCCTTTAACTTTTTCTTTTTCCAAATTCAGCAGTGAAAAAGATTTGCCGGCTGTGTCGATGTGGTGGTGCAGCAGTAGAGGATGGCAGTAAGGACTAAGGAGTTGATTTGCTTTGGGACACCAAACTCTTCATTCATTCACGCGCTCAAATTTGGTTTGAAACACATATTGTGACATGTCAGCAGTAAGTGCTTAATTGAAACATTATAAATAGAGTTGAGGTAGCCAATAGGTCATGAGCTGAATTAAAGTGCCTAAGTGAAAAATATGGCCAAGTTTAAGAGGTTGTCTATGTATTCTGCTAATTTATTAATATGCATTTTAGCGTCAAATGTAACTACATAAGATAAAATCCATTAAGGAAAATATAATTAATGTTTGTTGTCCATGGCTCTAAGCATTGGATTTACAGCACAACTTCCTCGTCCGTCTAGACAATTCGGCCTCTTGTCATTAGAATCAAATTGGAATTTTTTTCAGGACAGTAATGTTTGACCAAAAAACGTAATTTTCGGTTAAAAATTGTATTTATATAATTATGGGTTACACCTAGTTAATGATAATATTTCTAGATGTGAGTTCAGAAAATGTGGCTAACACTAAACAGATCGAGTGGGAATTGCCAATAAAATGCATTAAATATTCCAAAAGATATGAGCAATAACGGAAAAGTAACTAGTGTTTCAATCCTTTTTGGATTTGGCTTGTACCGAGGTCAATCGATGAGTCGTTCCATTGAGATCGTCCTCGTCTGATCGGACCTCGGCACAATACGCATTGTGTATTTCATCCCAAGTATTTAGGGTGGGGGGGGGGGTACTTCATGAGCCGACTCAATAACTTTTTTGTTGCCTTTGAACCATTTCTACTCAACCTGTTTTGAAAGGCTGAGACCGCCATACTTTCCGATACGTTCGACAAGGTCATTCTTACTTGGTTGAACCGGGCGAGGAAGTCCCTAAATCCTTCTCCTGGGGACATTTTAATAGCAAATATGTCATTTACTCTCGCCACAGCTTTGTTGGCCTCAACATGGGCCATTACGAACTTGTTGGCCATTTCTTTGTAAGTTTCGATGGAACGCGCAAGCAGTTGCGAATACCATGTTAATGCTCATCCCATGAGGGTGTCGCCAAATTTTTTCAACAAAATGGAGGATACATGGTCCTTGGCGAGATCATTGCCTCTCACGGTGGTGATGTAGTGAGTCACATGGTCTTCGGGGTCGGTCGTGTCATAATATATTTTCAGGTATTGGTGTATTTTAAAAGTTTTTGGCATGGTATGTGGGGTGGCATTTGTTACACCTCCTTTTTACGCTTAATCGCGAGAGCGCGTAGGAGTTTTTCCAATTAAAGGACAATCGAAACTGGATTTATTTAATTATTCAGAGTCGCCACTTGGGAAAATAATGGTGTCCCAAGTCACTGGTTTAATCCCGAACCGAGGAAATTTATGACTCGTAATACAGTCTGCGAAACTAGAAATCTGGATAAGGAATTCTGTTAAACCGGGAGAAGGTGTTAGGCACTCCCGGATTCCGTGGTTCTAGCACGGTCGCTCAACTGCTATTTTTGTTTTTATCTGATTTCTTTATATATTTTAATTATGTGCTTCTAATGTTCCGCTTTTCAACTTTAGAAGAATTGCGACGTCACGAAAATACATTTCGAGTCACACCGCAACCAGTACGCCTGTGACTTTAACGTATTTCAGTTTCGCCGAGAGATAGATTTGGGTCACATAAATGCGCACCCGTGATTAAGAAAGTATTTTATTAAAGGCGTGCCTAAAGAGTCTATCGTGTTGTTTAACTTTGGAAAAGGACCGTGAAATTCACTAAACGGTCCTTCCAAGTCTAAGGTTATATAACAATTAATTGAGGGCCCCGTATTTTTTATTTTCTAACGAGACTCATCTCACTTTTATTAAAGGCCAAATCTAACATGATTATGAATAAACAATGGTCCTGTATAACTACAAATTGAATTTCGAATAAACCTATCTAGCACTAACGAGAATTCAATTAAAGGGATCTATCACTACAATACTACAAATAACAATGTAAAGTTAAAGAAAGACGGTAACAGTGTATTGTATTAAAATTTCAGATGAATTGAATCTGCAATGATGTGATTACAGTGTTCGAAACTTCAAATTTCCAATGGGGTAAGAATATACCTGGAACAAATTGAAAGCAACAGAAGATGAGGATTAGTCAGCAACAGCCGATAACAACTTCAGCACACAACCACAGCCCAAGAGCAATGAATCAAATCAAGTTTGAAACCCGGGACAGTTAAAAAAAAATCAAACAGCCTTGAAGCAAACAGGCAAAAGGATTGAATTCTAGCTCGAAATTGGAACGATAGCGAGAAGGATCGATGGAACAGTGTATCTTCTTCTTGCTATATTTCTTTTGTTGTAAGTTCTATCAAACTCTCTCAAAATCTGACCCAAGACTCTCCAAAAAAAAACTCCCCCTTACTTGATTTCTTATCACTCTATTTATAACCCCTCTCCTTCTTCTCTTGAAGCACTCTAACTAATAAGAAAACCAATCTCCCATGATATTCCTTAGAATTCCACTAGAGTATGTTTTGTTCCCCATTAGTGTATGTTTAATTCATTTTCAATTCAATTAAGCATGGGTCTTATGGTAAGCAACCCCCACTTCCAACCGAGAGGTTGTGAGTTCGAGTCTCCCAAGAGCAAGGTGGGTAGTTCTTGGAGGGAAGGATGCCGGGGTCTATTTGGAAACAGCCTCTCTACCTTAGGGTAGGGGTAAGGTCTGCGTACACACTACCCTCCCCAGACCCCACTAAGTGGGATTATACTGGGTTGTTGTTGTTGTAAGCATGGGTCTTATTTTAATTATCTTTTCTTAAATTCTCTCCATTATGTTTTGTTTCCCACTACAATATTTTAATGGTATTTTAGTGCCTAGTAGACAAAACACTCAAATTTAATAATTTTCCAATTTTTCTATTCCCCAAACTACCCTCCCTGATGCCTGGAATTACTGTTCTACCCTAAACCCTTTAATCTATATTATATCTTTCAGCTATAGCCAATTCAATTTGAATTAAATTAACCGTTCAAAACTAGAACTCAAATCAGATCAAATGGAATCAAACAAGAACCACGATTCAGGACAAACTTCTATTGAACTATCAAGGTTACACATACATAGAAATGAACTAACACACTCCTAAATTAAATCCAAACAAGGACAAGTGAACATTGTAAACTATACTGACTTCATATGTAACAAAAATGATAGACAACACAGATGAAACAATTTGAACCAAATAATAACACCAAGCAAATACAGGAATAAACATGGTTTTATATCCGGCCTTATTGACACTGACTTTTGCAATTAAACTAACGGACAAACACACTCAATTGATTCAACGTATACTAACCAACCCTATGAGAAAATTGGACCGGAGAAACAAGGTCCGAAAGAGAAGAGAGGAATAAATTGGAAAGATGGTGAAATACGATTAAGCTAAAATAGATAAACAGCAACAGAAATAGAAAAGAAAAAGGAAAGAAAATACCTCAAAATTAAGGCTAAACTCCGAACAGTTCCAATTGAAACTTCGACTTGAGTTTTGAAGTCCAAATGGACCTTAATCAAGTGTTCTCGACTAAGAATACTTGACTAAGGTCGATTACGACCTCAAACTTTCGGCTCTTCTAGGGATTATTCAGTCAAATTAAAATTCGACGAACTTTGCTATGATTTGAGGAAAAACCAACATGGGCTTTGGGGCGAGGGTGGTTTGGTTGCCAAATGGTGTAACTTCGGAAAGGTTTAGGGTTTGCGCCGCCACCAAGGATTTTTAGGGCGGCGCTAGGGTTCATGCGGTTAAATTGAAATTCGACGAATCTTGGGTTGATTCGAGGGGAACCAACGATGGTTAGGGTGTTAGGGAGGTGAGACGAGGGTGTGGTATCATTTTGGAGTGTTTGGTGTTAGTTCAAGTTTGACTCGAATCTTCGAATGAAGATTCGAGAAGTTCCGGATTGATTCGAAGTAGATGGTGTATGGATTTGGATTGGGGGTATCGAGATGGTCATTTGGTGTTAAGATGGGGTGGTTTGGCCTACCGGAACCGCCGTGAGGCGATTTCCAGTAGGCGAAGTGCGGCGTAGACGGTGGGGCTCAGTTCGTCTCTGAGAGAGACGATGAAGGTGGGGGTTTGGCTGAAGGGGGGCTGGGTAGGTCTTTTGGGCTTATATACCTGCGGATGGATTTGATCCAGGCCGTTGGATCGATTAAGATCGATGGCTTGGATCAACTTACTCATCGAAACGAAGTCGTTTGAGTAAGTTTGAGACCGGGCGGTTTGTTCTTATGTGGATACGAGTCGGGGTGCAGGGGCGATTGGCGACCGATGGATCAAAATGATCCAACGGCTTGGATATCCTGGCCTGTTACGGCGTCGTTTGGGCGTATCCGGAGATATCCTGAACCGGATTTTGCTTGGGCCTGGGTTGGTCATTTTCCTTGGGCCTGTTTTTTACACATAATTGACTTAAAACAAAATCCTTAACTTGAAACCCAAAATTGCTAGATAAAAATGCAAATGCAACATGTTTTGTAGTTTTTATTGATTTAACAAACAAATATGGACACGCAAACGCAAACAATAAGAAAAAGAACATATAATCCACAAATATTGCAAACAAACACAAAAACTCTTTTTATTTTGAATTTTTGGGAGTAATTCGTGTGAAGCAAAAATCACGTGCTCACAGCTGCCCCTCTTTGCGCGTAAACATGAAGAGTTTTCGTGCAAAGATAAGTGAGCGGATACGAGCAATTTTTGCTCGTTCAAGCACTCCGTATGAAGCATTTTTTGGAAAAGTTTGACCGAACCTTTGCTTCAAAAGGTCTCCTACATATCCCTGGCTAAAAAAGGGAATCAGGTCAATGTAGTTCGGGAAGTTTTGGTAGCTGGGACTACCATGACTACTGTGATCTTGCTGTTTCTGCTGTTGCTGCTGTTGCCACTGCTTAACTGATCTCCTTATTACATCGTGCTAAACAAAAATAAGAAGCTAGACTAAGTTATAGTATTGCAAATTCTTATCTATCTTTTCAACTTGATCTTGTCATGTTCCTTGCCATCTTGCTGGCTCTGATGTTTCTTCGCATGCTTCTTCTCTTCTGACAATTGTTATTTCGGCCTATCTTGATTGCCGAACTCTGACCATTGGTCCCTTCTTTGTGATCTTCGACCAATTCTCCTTCGAAGTCTGAACCTATCTTTCTGATCCTTGTTGCTTTCCTTTTGATTATGAACTTGGATTCATGCTGGGGATTTCTGTTACACTCTACCGCTTTCCTAAACCAAATTCAAAAATAAATCGCCATTCCATTCTTCAGGCGGACTCCCTGATTTCACCACAACTTCAAAGCTAAATCGCCACTCCATTCTTCAGGCGGGCTCCTGATTTCAACATCAACTTAGAAAATAAAATGCCATTCCTCTCTTCAGGGCGGGCTCCCGACTTCAATCATCAACTTTGAAAATAAATCGCCATTCCTCTCTTCGGGCGGGCTCCTGACTTTAATCATCAACTTTGAAAATAAATCGCCATTCCTCTCTTCAGGGCGGGCTCCCGACTTCAATCATCAACTTTGAAAATAAATCGCCATTCCTCTCTTCAGCGGGCTCCCGACTTCAACATCAACTTAGAAAATAAAATGCCATTCCTCTCTTCAGGGCGGCTCCCGACTTCAATCATCAACTTTGAAAATAAATCGCCATTCCTCTCTTCAGGCGGGCTCCGACTTCAATCATCAACTTTGAAAATAAATCGCCATTCCTCTCTTCAAGCGCTCCCGACTTCAACATCAACTTAGAAAATAAAATGCCATTCCTCTCTTCAGACAGGGCTCCCGACTTCAATCATCAACTTTGAAAATAAATCGCCATTCCTCTCTTCAGCGGGCTCCCGACTTCAACATCAACTTAGAAAATAAAATGCCATTCCTCTCTTCAGGCGGGCTCCTGACTTCAATCATCAACTTTGAAAATAAATCGCCATTCCTCTCTTCAGGCGGGCTCCCGACTTCAACATCAACTTAGAAAATAAATCGCCATTCCTCTCTTCAAGGCGGGCTCCTGACCTCAACATCAACTTAGAAAATAAAATGTCATTCCTCTCTTCAAGCGGGCTCCTGACTTCAATCATCATCTTTGAAAATAAATCGCCATTCCTCTCTTCAGGGGCTCCTGACTTTAACATCAACTTAGAAAATAAAATGCCATTCCTCTCTTCAGCGGGCTCCCGACTTCAATCATCAACTTTGAAAATAAATCGCCATTCCTCTCTTCGGGCGGGCTCCTGACTTTAACATCAACTTAGAAAATAAAATGCCATTCCTCTCTTCAGGGCGGGCTCCCGACTTCAATCATCAACTTTGAAAATAAATCGCCATTCCTCTCTTCAGGCGGGCTCCTGACTTCAATCACCAACTTTGAAAATAAATCGGCATTCCTCTCTTCAGGCAGGCTCCTCACTTCAACATCAACTTAGAAAATAAAATGCCATTCCTCTCTTCAGGCGGGCTCCTGACTTCAATCATCAACTTAGAAAATAAAATTCCATTCCTCTCTTCAGACGGGCTCCTGACTTCAATCATCAACTTTGAAAATAAATCTCCATTCCTCTCTTCAGGCGGGCTCCTGACTTCAACATCTTTGAAATGTATAGATCGAATGATTGTCATCTTGTTTCGGAATTGCTTTCTTCCTGAGTTGTGTTGTCTTTCCCTTGACTGCGGGGGATATCTTTGGAATTGTTTACTTACCTGCTGGGGTAATACTACTGGGGAAATCCTCTTTATTTACTCCTTTTCTACTTCCTTCAAAAACCTTTATTCTCTCCCGAGATCGATGGGGATTGAAATGTCATTAGCTGGGGATTACACTGTCGGGGGATCTCTTTTCCTTTTTCCTCTTTCCAAACCTCATTCGGGACTCGCGCTTGGCTCCCTTGAAAAACTTGTAGGATATAATGCTGCCGGAGAAATCTCGAAATCAATTTTTTATTTTTCCGAGAACTGTTGGGGATGATACCGACTTCTTGCCTTTCTAAACGCAAGCTTCCTCGTTTTGTCTTGTCTGCTGGGGGTATAATTTCCTCTATCACAACATGTTGTTTTCTTTTTTTTTTTTTTCAAAGCTGTCGGGGATAATCGGGTTCAAAGATCATTTCCTCGCGTTATCTGGCTTCTTTCCCCAACCGGGTATTTGGTTTCGAGAAAATTTTCGCAATGGGAGAAAATTTTCTGCCCCAGTTTGAGAATTTTCTTCGTGGCATGCTTTTCTGCCAACAACCCCTCTTTTTCCTGTTTCAAATCAAAGAAAAATCGGTTAGTTTTAAAATATGGTGGCTGGTTGTGGTGCTCCTGCTGGGGATGGTTCTCCTCCTCTTTCCCTGCTCTGCGTTTCATTGTCAGAACTTGCTGGGGATGTTATTATTTGATGATATTCATGCTGGGGATAGTTTTGTCCTTTCTTGCTTCCCCTTCCTCCCTTGACGACTCTTTATTCACAGGCCTTTCCACGTTGTTTTCCACCGGTATCCTGACCACCCGAATTCCTGTGATAGTGACCCTGCGTGAAGACCTTGCATGTTTTACTGGTGAACCATTTTCTTTGTTCACCCTTGTTACTGGAAATACCTCTTCTGCTGGGGATATCCTCCCTTCTTCTGTGGCGTTCTCCGACCTTTGAGTCTCACTGGCCTTGGCCTTGAGGTCACTAACCTTTACTTTTTTATGGGGGTATCTTTTATGATGCTGGTCTACCCCTTTGTCAACTTCCTCTTGTTGGGGAACATCCTTCTGGACATTGGCATTGCGCTTGTTCCCTCCTCACTTATACCACTTGGGTGTACCAATTAGAATCCCGTCTTGCGTAATTGGAAAGCTGATGGAAAATTTTGCAGTCATTTCTTGCAAACAGACTCTATTGGGGAATTTTCGATAAAAAGGAGAAAGATAAAAGGAAACAGAATAAAAGACAAAAAGGAAGATGACTCTCTAAAAAGAAAAATTATAAAGTAAACCTATCAAACGTGGATACCAACTCTAATGGACATGACATGCACATATAGCCTATCCTTTATCGTTAAACCGCCTTTTGTAATCTTCGCCTGGGGCTTTCCCATCTGATTTCCAATCTCCGTTCGACTTGTAGTGCCCGAGGTGTTTTCACTACCAAGCCTCTCTCATTTCGGTTTTTCTCTCAGCTTTGGTGCCTGTGAAGGTTTTCACCGCTAAGACTCTCTCATTTGTGTTACTTTTTCGCCGGGGATTGGTGGTGTTACTGCTAAGACTCTCCTATTTTCTGCTGGAGATCGGAGTCTTTCTGCCGGGAATCAGAGTGTTATGTCCCGATGAAACTTATCTCATTTGCCTAACTCACCCTCTTTTGAAGATTGGTCAAAAGGTCTTTCTTTGGACCGTAATGTGGGTTTGGACAGGGCTAGAAAGAAAGGGTATTAAAGGCTCAAAATAAAACAAATTGGGTTCAAAATTACAACCTTCGGAATCCTATATTTTCCTTACATAAACACTTTTTTTTTAGTTTTTATTTACGTTCTGACCGAGCTGTGAAGCGCCTACGTATCCTCTTTGAGGAATCAGGTCAAACGTAGTTCCCAATTCCTCTTTTTCAAATTTCTTTTTTCATACATTTTTCTTTTTCTTTTCTTTATCTCTTTTTGTTGTTTTCTTTTTCTTTACTTTTTCTTTATCCCTTTCTTCTTTTGCCTTTCAAACTTGTATTTCTAGTCTTTGCAACTAATTCCGAAGGAGGGGTATGAAAGAATTTAAAATAAGCCTCAAAGGGTTGATGATGGGTAAAGTGTTTGGATAGCAGAACAAAATGCCTTTGTCATTCCAATCTTCAAAACATGCCAAGTGTAAACAACACAATTAATATTCGTCATATCTTTAAAGCATTGTTGGGCAACACTCTCATTATGAACGACCCCATGTCAATTTTGGCCAACTTGCCTTTGACTGTTTCCTTTTTACTTGCCCCGATTTCACATGACTCAGGATCCAAATAGTCTCAAATTGTTTTTTTTCCTTTAGATGACCCTATCATCTTCCAATTGCTTAATGATTAACTTTTAGAATTAAGCCACAAATATGTGTGCGCATGTCGTGTCACTAGATTCGGCGTTTGAGCACAAGACAAATCTAAAGGGTAAAAAGAACTAAACATATAAAATGACCGGAAGTAACAAAAGACCGAAAGCTTCATTAAACTAATGACGAAATGGTTCAATGACAAAACAAGCAAAACAAACTAGAGTACAGCCCTGAAACAAAACTGGGCAAGACCAAAGCAAACTGCTAAGACAAAAGGGTTTGACCACAAGAAAACCCTGAAAATAACTCGGACAACAGAAATGACAACAAAAACGAACCACCAAAGCTCCATCTAGCTGATCAAAAGATGGAGTGTCTTCCCAATTACCAAGCACAACATTTTAGCCACTAAGTTCTGCTTCAATATTGCTGAGGCTTCCATCTGCTTCAACATTTTTAGCTTCAGTCAATACACCCCCCAGAGGATTCGTGTGCTCTCTGTCATCGTCATTGATCACAATCAACCACTCTTTTTGAATCATTCTTTCTATTTCCTTTTTCAAGGTACGACAACTCTCAATATCGTGTCCTCTGACATTGGAATGGTATGCGCATCGTGCAGTAGGATCGAAGCTTCTTGCACGTGGGTCGGGAGTATATCGGGGGAGCGGTGTAATCAGGCCGACATGCTTTAACCTTTCAAACAGACTTGCATAGGATTCTCCGATAGGGGTAAGAGCCTTTTCTCGCTTCAGCAACCTCTCCTCCCTAAACGCCTTATTTGGCTTGAAACTTGACCCAGGGGGTTTCCCGTATGTTCGTGGGGGTTGGTAGGCTTTTTGTGGAGCTAGGTACCTGGAAGGTGAAGTACGATTTTGGGTGTCCCGGGGAGAGTAGTGGTGCTGGGGACGGGAGTAGCGTTGTGAAAACATAGCTGGGGGACGAGTAATTGAGCTACTCGAGTGGCTGGAAAAGCTGTGATAGGTGGGTACATATGGAGAGTGCGAGGGATCATCTGGCATCGGGTTCAGTGTACGGGTAAGGACAGAGTCCAGGAAGCTAGGTGGTGGCGGGGGTGGTGCTTTTCCATCCATCCACGCCCGATACATGTCGGCCACATGTTGTCTCAGCATTTTGACTTCTTCTACTAACCCGTGGTTCCGTTCAACCAGTTGTTGTCGGGTATCGGTGTCAACCCACTCAGTCTTGAGATTCTCTGCCATTGTCCTCTGACTTTGTGTTACAGGGAAGAGTTATTTTAGAACCACAACCAACCACCTTTCTGGAAATGGACACAACAAAGCGAAGTCATCATGTTAGCGTTAGGCCATTTGACAGGTAGGTAAACGCACATTAGGGATGCAATGAACCTAAGCAGTTAAACCTTTCTATCATGCATTTGCTTCGGTTTCATGCGTCATTCCAACTTCTCATATATGTGCTTTCCCAACTTTCCTTTATTTTCTAAATTGTTTTTGTTATTTTTCTATTTTTCTCTTTTTCTCTTCTCTTTTTGTTTCTTTTTGGTTATGGATATGGTCGAATCCTATGTGGATTGCCTACGTATCATGACCCCGCATGAATCAGACCGAGCGTAGTTCTTGCAAATTAATGCAAGAAATAAAGAGATGTTTATTTGATTTTTTTTTCTTTTTTTTTTTGAAAAAAAATTGTAAAAGCCGACTCCAACTACAAACTCTGATGAAAAACTTTCACACCTTGTGCCGGAGATTTATACAAGAATAAAAATATTTTTAGCGCCAATTATGACTATTTCTACAAAATTAGCCATGTAATGGCTTATTTGACAAAATGGCTATTTTTGTAAAATTTATTTAAGAAAGATAAACTTGAAAATTTTCTCATCCTATGGCTCATGGGGCATCGTTCGGCATCGCCATAAGCCAACATCAGACTGAGAAGTTTCTAATGTCAATTGACTATTTTTACAAAATTGGCCATGTAATGACTTATTTGACAAAGAGGCTATTTTTTGCAAAATTTTATTTAAGAGAATACAAATTCAAAATTTTTCATCTTAGGGCCCATGGGGCATCGTTCAGCACCGACACATGCCAACACAAGACTAAGAAAGTTTAAATGCCAAATGTGGCCATTTCAGCAAAACCATATGTTTTTTTTTTTGCAAAGTTGAGTGATGACTCAAACTTAATTTTGTGGATACGGCCTTTCAATATTTCCACGAGGAAATATTTCAAGGCTGTGCCCAAAAATTATTTACAAAGACTCAAAGTGGCTATTCTTGCAAAAATAGCCTTCTGGCGTCCTTTTGGGGAACATTTGGCTTATTTTTAAACAAGAATAGCATCACCCGATTTATTTATAATAAAATCAAAAATTTGACACATTTTTTTTGGTTATTTTTGCAAAAGGGGTGTGAACCCGAACTTGATTTTGCGGCTATGGCCTTGCAACATTTCCACAAGGAATATTTCAAGGCTATGCTCGTAAATTATCTAAAATGACTCAAAGCGGCTATTTTTGCAAAAACAGACAGCCTTCCGGCGTCCCTTCGGAATATTCGGCTATTTTTGCAAACGGTATCACTTTGATTTTATTGACAAAATTAAAAACACAATTTTTTTGATTTTTTGAAAGGCGTGGTAACCCAAACTTGATTTTGCGGCTAAGACCTTTCAACATTTCCGCGAGGAAATATTTCAAGGTTGTGCCCAAAAATTATTTACAATGATTCAAAGTGGCTATTTTTGCAAAAACAGCCTTTTGGCGTCCTTTCGGAATATTCGGCTATTTTTCAAAATGGCATCACTTTGATTTTATTGACAAAATTAAACACACATTTTTTTTTGATTTTTGAAAGGTGTGGTTGGACCCGATGAAGGTTGCCTACGTATCTCACACCATGTGAGAATCAAACCTGCGTAGTTCGGTCAGATTATTTTATGACCAATTATTTCAACAAAATTGCTCTTCCTATTTTTCAAATTTTCAAATTTTCGACAACATTTCGTCAATATTTTTGATATTTTTCTATTCCAAAATTCTATTTCTTTTTTTTGTTTTCAGGAATTTAACCAATCATCATAATAATACATGATAAATAAATGCAACATATAATAACTCGGTCTTTGATTACCGGGTCACCTGTCCTAGACGGACCCAACCCCTGTGTTGAGTCCCCTAAGTCAAATGCAACGTGATGCAAATAAGCGCTTCCTACTAGGGATCCGGTATGAAGTCATGTTATTCTAAGTTTAAAACCTGGGTATGTATTCTAGACTGTGTACCCGAGCGGACAACTCGAGTTGAGGAAGGAGCTCCTTTCCGGGAACCAAAAGGCCAGCCGGCTTAGAAACTTTCCAAGCCTCTTTCTTATTTTGGGGTATGACACTAACAGAATAGGGAGTCTCAACCAGTGAGCACATCCCCGGGGGTGAGAAAAGAAGGGTTTCGGCACAGTTTATATGTACAGTTCAGATAATATCAAAGCGGTAAACATATAGCACATTAATCAAACATATAATAAAATCAGATATAGACAAAAACAACAATTTAACTGAGCTCGAATTCTTAAACCCTAAACCGAAGTTCTGGGTTTTTGTCCCCAGCAGAGTCGCCAGAGCTGTCACACCTCCTTTTTACGCTTACTCGCGAGAGCGCGTAGGAGTTTTTCCAATTAAAGGACAATCGAAACTAGATTTATTTAATTATTCAGAGTCGCCACTTGGGAAAATAATGGTGTCCCAAGTCACCGGTTTAATCGCGAACCGAGGAAATTTATGACTCTGTATTACAGTCTGCGAAACCAGAAACCTGGATAAGGAGTTCTGTTAACCCGGGAGAAGGTGTTAGGCACTCCCGGATTCCGTGGTTCTAGCACGGTCGCTCAACTGCTATTTTTGTTTTTATCTGATTTCTTTATATATTTTAATTATGTGCTTCTAATGTTCCGCTTTTAAACTTTAGAAGAATTGCGACGTCACGAAAACACATTTCGAGTCACACCGCAACCAGTACGCCTGTGACTTTAACGTATTTCAGTTTCGCCGAGAGATAGATTTGGGTCACATAAATGCGCACCCGTGATTAAGAAAGTATTTTATTAAAGGCGTGCCTAAAGAGTCTATCCTGTTGTTTAACTTTGGGAAAGGACCGTGAAATTCACTAAACGGTCCTTCCAAGTCTAAGGTTATATAACAATTAATTGAGGGCCCCGTGTTTTTGATTTTCTAACGAGACTCATCTCACTTTTATTAAAGGCCAAATCTAACATGATTATGAATAAACAATGGTCCTATATAACTACAAATTGAATTTCGAATAAACCTATCTAGCACTAACGAGAATTCAATTAAAGGGATCTATCACTACAATACTACAAATAACAATGTAAAGTTAAAGAAAGACGGTAACAGTGTATTGTATTAAAATTTCAGATGAATTGAATCTGCAATGATGTGATTACAGTGTTCGAAACTTCAAACTTCCGATGGGGTAAGAATATACCTGGAACAAATTGAAAGCAACAGAAGATGAGGATTAGTCAGCAACAGCCGATAACAACTTCAGCACACAACCACAGCCCAAGAGCAATGAATCAAATCAAGTTTGAAACCCGGGACAGTTAAAAAAAAAACAAACAGCCTTGAAGCAAACAGGCAAAAGGATTGAATTCTAGCTCGAAATTGGAACGATAGCGAGAAGGATCGATGGAACAGTGTATCTTCTTCTTGCTATATTTCTTTTGTTGTAAGTTCTATCAAACTCTCTCAAAATCTGACCCAAGACTCTCCAAAAAAAAACTCCCCCTTACTTGATTTCTTATCACTCTATTTATAACCCCTCTCCTTCTTCTCTTGAAGCACTCTAACTAATAAGAAAACCAATCTCCCATGATATTCCTTAGAATTCCACTAGAGTATGTTTTGTTCCCCATTAGTGTATGTTTAATTCATTTTCAATTCAATTAAGCATGGGTCTTATGGTAAGCAACCCCCACTTCCAACCGAGAGGTTGTGAGTTCGAGTCTCCCCAAGAGCAAGGTGGGTAGTTCTTGGAGGGAAGGATGTCGGGGGTCTATTTGGAAACAGCCTCTCTACCTTAGGGTAGGGGTAAGGTCTCCGTACACACTACCCTCCCCAGACCCCACTAAGTGGGATTATACTGGGTTGTTGTTGTTGTTGTTGTAAGCATGGGTCTTATTTTAATTATCTTTTCTTAAATTCTCTCCATTATGTTTTGTTCCCCACTACAATATTTTAATGGTATTTTAGTGCCTAGTAGACAAAACACTCAAATTTAATAATTTTCCAATTTTTCTATTCCCCAAACTACCCTCCCTGATGCCTGGAATTACTGTTCTACCCTAAACCCTTTAATCTATACTACATCTTTCAGCTATAGCCAATTCAATTTGAATTAAATTAATCGTTCAAAACTAGAACTCAAATCAGATCAAATGGAATCAAACAAGAACCACTATTCAGGACAAACTTCTATTGAACTATCAAGGTTACACATACATAGAAATGAACTAACACACTCCTAAATTAAATCCAAACAAGGACAAGTGAACATTATAAACTATACTGACTTCATATGTAACAAAAATGATAGACAACACAGATGAAACAATTTGAACCAAATAATAACACCAAGCAAATACAGGAATAAACATGGTTTTATATCCGACCTTATTGACACTGACTTTTGCAATTAAACTAACGGACAAACACACTCAATTGATTCAACGTATACTAACCAACCCTATGAGAAAATTGGACCGGAGAAACAAGGTCCGAAAGAGAAGAGAGGAATAAATTGGAAAGATGGTGAAATACGATTAAGCTAAAATAGATAAACAGCAACAGAAATAGAAAAGAAAAAGGAAAGAAAATACCTCAAAATTAAGGCTAAACTCCGAACAGTTCCAATTGAAACTTCGACTTGAGTTTTGAAGTCCAAATGGACCTTAATCAAGTGTTCTCGACTAAGAATACTTGACTAAGGTCGATTACGACCTCAAACTTTCGGCTCTTCTAGGGATTATTCAGTCAAATTAAAATTCGACGAACTTTGCTATGATTTGAGGAAAAACCAACATGGGCTTTGGGGCGAGGGTGGTTTGGTTGCCAAATGGTGTAACTTCGGAAAGGTTTAGGGTTTGCGCCGCCACCAAGGATTTTTAGGGCGGCGCTAGGGTTCATGCGGTTAAATTGAAATTTGACGAATCTTGGGTTGATTTGAGGTGAACCAACGATGGTTAGGGTGTTAGGGAGTTGAGACGAGGGTGTGGTATCATTTTCGGAGTGTTTGGTGTTAGTTCAAGTTTGACTCAAATCTTCGAATGAAGATTCGAGAAGTTCCGGATTGATTCGAAGTAGATGGTGTATGGATTTGGATTGGGGGTATCGAGATGGTCATTTGGTGTTAAGATGGGGTGGTTTGGCCTACCGGAACCGCCGTGAGGCTATTTCCAGTAGGCGGAGTGCGGCGAAGACGGTGGGGCTCAGTTCGTCTCTGAGAGAGACGATGAAGGTGGGGGTCTGGCTTAAGGGGGGGCTGGGTAGGTCTTTTGGGCTTATATACCTGCTGATGGATTTGATCCAGGCCGTTGGATCGATTAAGATCGACGACTTGGATCAACTTACTCAACGAAACGAAGTCGTTTGAGTAAGTTTGAGACCGGGCGGTTTGTTCTTATGTGGATACGGGTCGGGGTGCAGGGGCGATTGGCGACCGATGGATCAAAATGATCCAACGGCTTGGATATCCTGGCTTGTTACGGCGTCGTTTGGGCGTATCCGGAGATGTCCTGAACCGGATTTTGCTTGGGCCTGGGTTGGTCATTTTCCTTGGGCCTGTTTTTTACACATAATTGACTTAAAACAAAATCCTTAACTTGAAACCCAAAATTGCTAGATAAAAATGCAAATGCAACATGTTTTGTAGTTTTTATTGATTTAACAAACAAATATGGACACGCAAACAATAAGAAAAAGAACATATAATCCACAAATATTGCAAACAAACACAAAAACTCTTTTTATTTTGAATTTTTGGGAGTAATTCGTGTGAAGCAAAAATCACGTGCTCACAGCATTGTCGCTATACAGCTGCTCGACGAACCTGCCGGCATCTATCTTCGGCAAGAGCTCAGGGGCACCCGGTATCTTATTAACCCTTTCTTGGTGTTCTCTCATTTGATCCCGGAATGCTTTGTTCTCATTCTCCATTTCCTCCATCCTTTACAAAATGGATGCGAAAGCATCGTCACCTGCACTATTAATGACGTTGTGAGTAATACTTATTATGGGAGGAGAAAGGAATTGGTTGTGTTATTCATATGCTATTTGTGTAACGTAAGTCTTTGCATTTTCTTTAGCCGTGTCCCGAGTGGGCTTATGGAGGATGCTGGTTAACGTATCCGTAAGCCAAGCCTTAAGGAGTTTTTTCACAACTGGGGGTGTCTCCTCCGCCACTGATGTGGAGGCTCACTTACCAAGACATTTTGTGATCACTACAGTGAAGAGGAGGTTATCCATCTCGTCTAGGGGAACAGTGGGCGTTACATCTTTGTGTATTGTTTCACAGCTCTCATTGATGACATTCGTGAGGTTGGTCGGGATGTCATCTATTATTCTCGTCCTTTCTTCTCTGTTACCTACCATATTGGATTTGTGCATGCAAAGAAAGGTGATCTTGTTCGTGCTTGTTTTTATATTTTTTATTTTTTATGTTAGTGATTTGTGTTAGTAATAGATCTAGAGGAAACTAAAAATTTAACAAGGAAATCCCTGATAGACCGCGCTAAATTATTTGACCAAAAAATATAATTTTCGGTTAAAATAATTGTATTTACATAATGATGAGTTAAACATAGTTACTACAATATTTCTAGATGTGAGTTCCAAAAATGCGGTTAACGTTAAACAGATCTAATAGGGGATTGACAATAACATGCATGTTATGAATAGAATTCTATTTAGAGTGAATGTCTATCTTGTGGAGAGTTTTACTTTGTGACTAAGTCATATTTCTCCTATAAATAGAAAGGTCTTACCCCATTGTAAATTATCCCAAAATTCAATAAGAATTTCCTCTCTATCTTTCTCTGCAATATTGTTCTTCTTCTTTTATTATTTCATAACACGTTATCAGCACGAGACTCTAACCAATTGAGTAGAAACTTTGGGATTGAGCATAATGATTGTCAATTGTTTCATGAACTTCCTTCATGATTAAAATTCTTGATTAAGGTAAGTATTTTACGTTTTTCTTTCAAATTCTTGAAATTCTATAATTTGATTTTATATACAGGCAAAGACAACAAAGTTTGATTGTAACTCTAATGGGGTTTGTAAGAAATTATAACCACTTGAAGTGGTAAAATTTTTATGACTTGCCATGATTAAATTCATGTATAATTGCGGGCAAAGAATTGAAAATCCGTCCCATTGAATTTGCTCCATTCCCATTCCCTTTAGAGAATGTGATAGCAGTATGTAATAAGTCTGAAAGAAGACAAAATTATTACCATGAATAATCAATGGATATGGACGTGGCAATAGACGAAATTATATCGTCATCATTGTGGCAATGAGAACAATAAGTATTCTCAAAATAATCCCACACTTTTGTGAAAATACTTGTCATCGATTTGACATGAGATTTTATAAAGCACATACAGATGACTATGGTCCATTCATGACGTGAATGAGAAAACATATGATTTATGAATATATATTGGTTTTTGAAGAATATAAATGTGCTAGTGGTAGTGATTACACCACACTCGCCTCTAAAAGGAGGTTTGAGATGATATAAGAAAATAATATCATTATTATGGCATGAATGGTCATTGGTCACGCACCTATTGTAGGCCAACATATTCTGACATTGTGATTATTAAAAGTCAACAATAATGTAAGAAACAGATCTTGCATATTATTTTGACCATGACCATAATGGTCTAACTTTCTCTTTAAAAGAGATATTCACCACATGGATGATGATGAATCTGTGGTAGTGCAAAATTAATTGAGAGCTCTGGAAGAGCCAATTATTACTATTTTGGAGAAACACAATTGATTACCAATAAGGTATTGTGTTGTAGTAAGTCTCAAAGAAACATATTCAGTTTCCAAAGTATACGCGAAAGCGGTTGATTATATTGAGACTATAAATAAAGGAAAGATTTAATATCTTCTATTACTACAACTTGTAGCGTGTAATATGTATGTAAAAGGCTACCACTTTATTCTCCAATTTGTACTACATAAATAAAGAATACCACAATGAAGTGGATATTGATATAAAAACCCATATCATAATAAACTTGGAGTTTATTCATAATTGGACACATTATGGTGTAAATTTGAAGTTTATCAATATTGATAATTTATCCAGTTGGCATAATTGGTTTCGCCATATCAATTTAAGTATGATGTGCAAAAATAATAGAGAATTCACATGGGTAAATATTAAAGAACTAGAAAGTTCTTTACGAATTCTCTTACATTGTTTGTTCTCATTAATTAATTGACCAACTAAAAGTGGGATTGAATCCCATGAATGCTGGA
This sequence comes from Nicotiana noctiflora, assembly GCA_032618575.1. NCBI lineage: Eukaryota > Viridiplantae > Streptophyta > Magnoliopsida > Solanales > Solanaceae > Nicotiana > Nicotiana noctiflora. The sequence continues at coordinate 42,796 of JASVEL010014089.1, forward strand.
AATATCAAAGGTGAATATGGGCCCATTCACCAGCCATGCATACCACATAAGATGCATCTATGAGATGGTTACATGTGCAATTATTATTAACCCGCAACCTGGCCGGTGTGTGCGAGGTAACTTACTCAATAATTTAATTTAGAGCATATTCTAGATTTTCTATTCAAGCAGTTCATCTTGATAAGTTGGTTTACATCACAGCTGGTTTAGCAAAATGATTTATTGAGTGCCTCCACTTAATAGCTAAACTATTGCTTATGAGAACAAAGTTTATATATATCAGTTTGATATACGTTATATACGAAAGTATATTATTTTCTCCCCTCACAAGTGGTTTAGGGTCAGGAACCAAATAATTCCATCTTATTATTATTGATGTGCGTTGTATATTTTGATTAACACCATAACGCACAAAGATAGGTTCTCAAAGTTGAGGAAACAAGTTAGTTTTTCTAACATGGGGGGGGGGGGGAGACAAGATACAACAGTTGAGAAAACGTTACGCGGAATGAATTATCATTTATACATCTAGATCCTTGAATAAAATAATATGAACTTGAAGTTCATAAAAGGATAATTCATGTGCAATTTATTGCAAAGCATGCCAGACGCATTTGCTGACCCAAATAAAGTAAGTATATTCTCATTGCAAATGCTCATATTAAGTCCTAGAAGGACAAAGTCTATGGTAAGCTTAAAGCGTATAGACAAATCAGGTTTCAAATAAACTTCTTGATAAAGAAGATGAGCAAATGATCATAATAAAGGAGGCAAGTGATCTAGAAGATTACATGACATAACACTTCATAATATCTCATGAGAGATTCAGGTACCTGAATATATGAATGAAGAGATCTCTATGTTATGTCATTACGAAAATACATTAAAACTGATATAAAATCTTTGTCGACGTCAACCTTCAAGAAGCTATTGCACAAGATCGGGATGCGAAGGCTTAAGGATGTGAATTGATTCTCTCATCAGGGGGAGTTAATGCGCGTTGCACTCTTTTTCCCTTATAAGGTTTTGTCCCACTGGGTTTTCCTTGCGAGGTTTTTAACGAGGCAACCAAAAGGCGTATTGTAGATATGTGTACTCTTTTTCCTTTTTCTAGATTTTTTTTCCCATTGGGTTTTATTTTAGTTAAGGTTTTAACGAGGCACATTATCATTGAATAAGACATTCAAGGGGGAGTGTTATGAATAGAATTCTATTTAGAGTGAATGTCTATCTTGTGGAGAGTTTTACTTTGTGACTAAGTCATATTTATCCTATAAATAGAAAGGTCTTACCCCATTGTAAATTATCCCAAAATTCAATAAGAATTTCCTTTCTATCTTTCTCTGCAATATTGCTCTTGTTCTTTTATTATTTCATAACAATGCATTAAATATTCTAAAAGGTATGAAGAATAATGGAGAAGTATCTAGTAATAAATAATAATAAATGGCATTTAAGTAAATAGAAGAAGTGGTTCACCAATAAAGAATGAGCTAGATGATTGTTCCTCCCAACAATGATGAATGACAGATATATCTTAGAATGATCGAACTATTCTCGGATCTGGCCCACATTCATTGTCTTTTTTCCTATTTATATGAGACATACAAGCCTAATAGTACATATGCAGAGAATATTCACTAGAATATTCCTTTTATTATCCTATTATAAAAACTAGTTGTTACAACATTTCTGCGGTGCTCAACCTTGATCATTGTTGACATCCCAACCATGAGCTTCGTTGTTTCCTGATCGACATCGATCGACTCTTTCCTCAATGCTATATCTCCTAAATGTTATACTACAGATTTTTACCTATACAGTTAGTTTCTTCGCTTATTGAGGTTGACCTCAGACGACCTCGATGAGGGAATTTGTTTGTTGTGGTCGAGAAGAGTGGACGAGTGGGTTGAACAGTTAAGTTTGGGATGAGCCGGAAACATGACCTTTCGCGAGCCACAACCTTTGGCGTTATGTCGTTTCTACACTAATGTTGCTCACGGGTCATTATGGCGCGTTTTTCCGATGCTTTGCATCATTTCTCGTGTATATGTCTATTGTGAATGCCATTTCGATTCCAGTGCTGGGTAATGATGGCATAATTTCTTTGTTTTGATGCCCAAATTCTTATAAATAGAGGTGTAAGGGCATTCACTTGTTCTTTATGTATTTTTCACGTGGAAACATTGTGCCTTCTTCTCTTTACTCCATTATTTTGTGTTTTCTTTCTCGGTTCCAGTGATTTTTGTTACTTCTAACCCTTCTTCACTTAAATATCCTTTCATTTATCATAATTATGGCTAATGTGTCTTCTACTTCTGGTGGGGGGGGGGGAACTAACTCTGCCCTGTTGGCGGTGATTATGCCACCTCATGTTGATGGCATTTCTGTTGCCAGTGAAGACGAGAAATTTCTTATGGTGGAGGAAATAATTCCTCGTGGTGAGAAAGTTAGGTCCGACTTCTCAAAAAAGCCTGAATATAAGCCTGAGGTCTCTAAGTCGGAATTGAAAGAGGCCGATCTACCAGAGCTTTGGGCTAAATTCAACATTCCCACTCGTATTGATTTGGTCCCAGCAAGGCATAATGTAGTTCATATCCACTACCTCGGGTATTGCGCGTTCTATGCATACCCCTTCCAGGTTGGCTACGCTCTTCCCCTTCTTCCATTAGCGAAGGAATTTTGTAGCTACTATGGCATGTTCCCCGCTCAACTCGTCCCAGATATCTATAAGCCCATCAGGATGCTTACTAAATTTGCGGAGTTGGCTGGGGTCGAGATCACACTCCGACATCTTATGCATCTCTTCGCCCCTAGTTTCTATAGGGGACGATGTTGAACCTTCACTGTTGAGGGGGGAAATTCTTGGTGGTGAAGGTGGATGACAAGGTCGACCATCAGTTCTGGCATATTTGTTTTAGAACCGAAGACATGGTGGCTAACGTGGACAGCTCCCCTGAGACATGGAGTTATACTCATTCGCGTCTAATCTTCTTTTGTTAAAACATTTGATATGCATGTTTAGTCGTAGGATCTGAACTCTTATGCCCTACTTGTGTAGCTAAGACAATGCCCCCACCTTTGGTTAGGGAATGTTTGATTGGGTTGGGCAGGTTCTGCCTCATATTGTGGGAATTCGTGAACGGCCAGGCATTTTTTAAAAGTTCGGGCCTGCCCCTTCCTTGACCGATGAGTTTGTTTTTTTGTTGGTGTTTTGGCCTCTTAATTTTATCTTGATGATGGTGAGAACCTTATTTCAATTCTTTCTTTTCCAGCCCAAGGATTTTCGAGGAGGCTGAGGGATCCCCCTCCTGTAATTTTTAAGAGGAAAACTGCTTCCTCTTCGGCATCCATCCCCATTATGACCGTGGCTAGGCCTACTTGTTCATCCGCATTTGTTATTTCTTCGACCGCGGCTAGATCTGATTGGTGTTTGGCCCCATCTATTGCTGCCTCTGCATTGGTTTCTTCTCCGCTTGCAGATATTTTGACATCAGAGCTTCCAGTTTCCCATTTGTCCTGTCTTGTGGACGAGAAGGAGGAATAGTTGCTGAGTGACAAGAATTTGTTTCCCTCAAGAGAAGGTCAGTAGACTTTGGTGATAAGTTGCCCAGACTGTAGATTCAGCAATGGATGAATTTTTCATCCGCGAGGCGGTGACCATGATACTAGAGGATGACATCGAGTTGGCGTATGATGTTCTAATATCGACAAAGGCCGTAGAGGGCGTACCTATGCCCTTCACGAAGGTCGGAGCCGAAGGGTCGGCGCTGTGGCTTCTGATAATTTACGGAAGGAGGGGCCATCGACTTCATATTCGGTTAATTATGCTTTTGCGCTGGCCTATGTGAGAGGCAAAGGAATTTCCAAGGATGGCTACAAGACGGGTTCTGATCTCGATGCTGATGAGATGAGGATGAATGAAGGATTTACCTAGCTCGAGTTGAGACTGGAGGGGTCCATGCGGACTATTGCGATCCCCATAGATCGGGATTTATTAATAAATACGGAGAACGTGGTTCCTTCCCTCCAGTCCCTTTTGCTCTAACATGTAGTGTTTTACCCTCCAAGAGCTGGATGATATTACCTTATCGAGGAGCATAGCCAGTCTCTCTCTCAGGGTATGTTTTTTGACCCTTTTTATTTATGTTCAACATTTAGCCTTCTTTCTTATTATGTTTGTTTCTTTTTTAGATCGTGATTTTGGAAATTGAAAGGGCCCGAAGAGAGGAGAGGCGTAAAGCTATTTTTATGAAGTTGTAGTGAAAATACTACAATTACTATGGCAAGTACCTGGAAATTTGTAGGTTGTTTGGTGAGGGTGAAAATTTGCAGGCACTTCGAGATTAACTAAAGGAGAAGGATGACGAGCTGGTGAGGTTCATCAAAAAGTGCAGCGACTTTGAGGGACTCAAAGAAATAAAGAGAGAGCTCGAGGCTAGCAGGGCCATGGAAGTTCAGTGTGAGGATCTCCAGGCACAGGTGGTCAAGATGCACAGGCAGTTGGAGGAGTGTCGCCTGCAGATGAAGGTTCTTCATAACAAGATTACTGAGAATCAAAACGAGTTGGAGAGGGCGGAGTTTGCTTCATTGGCGGCTTCGAGGAAAGAAACATCCCTAGAGGTAGTGATTCAGACTCTCCATTCTAAGTGAGAGAGTGATTTGGAGACAAAGTGACTTAAATATGAGCGGCTTGATGAGAGGATTGGGGGGTTATAGAGAAACAACTCCCTCCCTCAGGACCATGTGGCTGCCTTAGAGACTGAGAAGACTCAAATGCTTCACAGCCGTCATCTTCTCATTCTTCAGATTTCCCAAACGTTCTCTGGGAACTGTATGAGGAATGTATTCATGCCGAGGCTCAGTTAGATGTGTTATGAGATTTTCATGTGGCGAGATCTTTTCTGGGGGCCGCCCGTGAAGATTCTCGTGTTAAGGCCCGTGAAGCTTGAATTGTTTGCAAATATAATCTTGCTATGCCGAAGGCCGGTGAAGACGAGAGGGACTGAGGTGTGGACCAGATTGAAAATGATGCATGTTACCGGGATGCATACCCTAAGGGTGGTGGTAATTGTGAGGGAGCAGATGGAGATGGCTCAGATTGTCTAGCTGATGGCACTGATGGGCCAGGCACTGACTAGTAGTTTTTCTTCTTCCTTTTTTTATTTTGATGTAAACTTGTGAATTTTTTGTAGGCGTCTTTATGAGACTTTGTAAAAATATTCGAAGTATGAAATGCTAACTTTGTTATATGTAACCGATTCTCTTCTTGTGGTTCGTACTTGTATGTTTTTTGATTTTATCTGTTGGTTGCCTTGATTTTCTTAGCCGTCACTTAGTTCAAATAAGGTCGAACATATTCTAAGTTTAATTATGGCCGAGGATTTGTAGGTGTTAGTTCGAACGTGGTCGAACCAAAACATGAATTTGATTATGGCTAAGGGAAAGTATGTGTTCATTCGAATGAGGTCAAGCACATCCTACATTTAACTATGGACAAGGGCAGTAGATGTTGGTTCGAATAAGGTCAAACATATCATATGTTTAATTATGGCCAAGGGCCAATAGGTGTTAGTTTGAATGAGGTCGAACATACATATGCTTGACTATGCTTGAGGGCCAATAGGTGTTAGTTTGAATGAGGCCGAACATACATATGTTTGATTATGGTCGAGGGCTAGTAGGTGTTAGTTTAAACAATGTCGAACATAACCTATGTTTTAGCTATGGTTGAGGGTCGTTAGGTGTTAGTTCAAACGAGGTTGAACATAACATATGTTTGACTATGGCCGAGGCCTAGTAGGTGTTAGTTTGAAGGAGGTCTAACATAACATATATTTGACTATGGCCGAGGGCCAGTAGGTGTTAGTTCGAACAAGGTCAAATATAACTTATGTTTTAGCTACGGCCGAAGGCCGTTAGGTGTTGGTTCGAACAAGTTCGAACATAACATATGTTTGGAATGTGGTTTCCAAAGTGACATCACCGGCCAGGACAGGGAGTTTGATTTCGCTAGATGTTCGCTCAACTTCATTGTTAAAACCTGTTAGCATGATGCAACGTGGCACTATCTTATCTTCGAGTTTCTTTTATGTAAGTACTCGAAAGTGGACAATGCACATGTCGGTCCTATCTTCTACCTTAATGTGTCCCACATCAATATCTAAAATTCATAAACTGAGAACAAAGCTATTATAGAGAGGGAAAACCATACAGTTGGTTTCTCACTTATCGAAGATGATACTTTCTTCGAGTTTATGATACCGTTCATGGGTGATTGACCATTTGAGCTTGTGGGTTGTGGTGATCTTCACACTATAGATGGAAGTATCACCGCTGCTGCTGATAATCATGTGGACGGTGTGGGTTAGCAAGGGCAGTTTAGGTGGTCCTTGATGTTGTTCACATCCTCTGGCAAAGTTGATCCTTCCCTGGCTTTGGGGTGTCCTTATCATAGCATGTCTATGACCTGCTATCTTAGGGCGATGCAATCCTCAGTTTTGTGCCCCCGCTCTTGGTGGAACTCAAAAAGAGTGTCCGATATTCTGGTACTTGGGTCTAACCTCATATTTTATGGCCACTTCACCTTGGTCGGAGCTTCTCCAAGGAGTAGACTATTTTTGTATGTGACACACAAAAATTATGAGGAGATAATAAATAGGGTATACCTCTTTCATTCTGGTGAGTCCCTATCCTTGATTTGGGTGGGCCCTTTTCGTGGCTGAAGAAGGACATAATGGCAACTTTGACATATGGTAGATGTCATTCCTTGTTGGTTCGTGGAGCTATGAGGTCCCTTCTGATATCATTTCTTCAAGTTTTTTGGATTCGGCATCTATCAAGGTCAATCGATGAGTCGATCCATTGAGGTCATCCTCGCCTGATCGGACCTCGACACAATATGCATTGCATATTTCATCCCAAGTAGTTTGGGGGGGGGAGGGGGGGTTAACTTCATGAGCCGACTCAATAACTTTTTTATTGCCCTTGAATCATTTGTACTCAACCTGTTTTGAAAAGCTGAGACCACCATCCCTTCCGATACGTTCGACAAGGTCATTCTTACTCGGTTGAACCGGGCGAGGAAGTCCTTAAATCCTTCTCTTAGGGACATTTTAATAGAAAATATGTCATTTACTCTCTCCTCAGCTTTGTTGGCCTCAACATGGGCCATTATGAACTTGTTGGCCATTTCTTCGAAAATGTCGATGGAACGCGTATACAGTTGTGAATACCATGTTAATGCTTATCCCACGAGGATCTCGCCGAATTTTTTCAAAAAATAATAGAGGATACTTGTTGCTTGGCGAGATCATTGCCTCTCACAGAGGTGATGTAGTGAGTCATAAGGTCTTCGGGGTCGGTCGTGCCGTAATATATTTTCAGGTATGGGTGTAATTTAAAGGTTTTTGGTATGGTATGTGGGGTGACATTGTCGCTATACGGCTGCTCGACGAACCTGTCGGCATATGTCTTCGGCAAAAGCTTAGGGGCACCGGTATCTTATTAACCATTTCTTTGTGTTCTCTCATTTGATCCCGGAGTGCTTTATTCTCATTCTCTATTTCCTCTATCCTTTACAAAATGTCTGCGAAAGCATCATCACTTAAATTGTTAATGATATTGTGAGTAATTCTTATCGTGGGAGGAGAAGGGAATTGGTTGTGTTGCTCGTATGCTATTTGTATAACGTAAGTCTTCGCATTTTATTTAGCCGTATCCCGAGTGGGCTTATGGAGGACGCTGGTTAACATATCAGTAAGCCAAGCCTCAAAGAGTTTTTTCACAACTGGTGGTGTCTACTCCGTCATAGATGTGGAGGCTCTCTTACCAAGAGATTTTGTGATTTTGCAGTGAAGAGTAAGTGATCCATCTCGTATAGGCAAGGCAGTGGGCGTTGCATCTTTTTGTCATGACCCTAGTTCACCAATCGTGAACCTTTCATGACGGCACCCAGTCTCCGCGACTAGGTAAGCCTAACACGATGCGGAATATACAAGTTTATGAACATTAACAAGAAAATAGCGGAAAACGATATAAAAGGAATGTAATAAGTGCCGCTTGGCACATACACTCATCAACCACACCATATAGCATACCACTAAGACCCGAAATCCCACGGGTAACACAGAGTAAAAAGGGAGAGCACAGTTGTGGCTCTATACATCAAGAATGTCTAAAAAAATGAAATGAGGGAAAAATAACTACTATCACTATGAGAATAGAAGGAGGCTCTCCGGACCCGCGGACGTAGCAGATCATACCTCGAGTCTCCTAATGTAATGTTGAATCACCTAAGATGAGCCTGCCCTGATGTACTTGGATCTGCACAACAAAAGTGTGCAGAAGAGTAGCATGAGTACACCATGGCGGTACTTAGTAAGTGCCAAGCCTAACCTCGATGGAGTAGTGACGATGAAAAGTTAGGGCCCTACTGAGAAAACAATAACATAATGATCAAAACAGTAGTAAGCAGGAAAAAGTAAGAATGTCTGAAATAACAACAATAAAGAAATTACTGTAACTGACTACGATTAGCTAACTACAAGTAACTAACACAATATAAACTCAAACCGGCAAATCCAAGACCTGTGGGAATTGAACCCACAGTCCCTCTCTATATCTAACAACTCAAGATCTAGGGGAATTTAACCCGCAGTCCCAATGTCAATATCTCTGGGTCTCCGGGAATCAAACCCACAACCCGTGTCTCAATATCTCAGGATCTCCGGGAATCGAACCCGCAGTCCGTATCTCAATAAATATATCAATAAACTCCGGGTCTCCGGGAATCGAACCCGCAGCCCTTGGATCTCCGGGAATCGAACCCACAGTCCACAAATAATACCACTCCGGGTCTCTGGAAATTGAACCAACAACCCTTGGATCTCCGGGAGTTGAATCTGCAGTCCACCAACACAAACAATAAAAAGAACGCACAGAGAAATATAATATGCTTAACTACAACTTCACCAAACCAGTGCCAACAATTATCAAGAAGTTCAAATAAGGCAATTAGGCAATTATACAGATAAATCATATCTATTCATGCTTTTCTAACGAATATCAAGTAAATGTCACAATTTAATCAACTAAGAACAGAAATACACAAATTGGACAATTCAAGTAAGGTGAGTTCCAACAATCTGCGCATGTATAAGCCCGTCACCTCGCGTACAAGGCATTTAAATTATCACACAATATCCTAGGGGTGAAGGTTCCCCCACACGAGGTTAGACAAGCCACTTTTCTCGACTCCGGTACAAAACCGCTAAGAGACAACTCTCTTGCCACGAATATCGGCCTCCACAGGTGTAGAATCTGATAAAAATCCACAGAAATACATCAAAATAGGCCAATTAGGTATTACCCAATCGAAACAATTTGAAATACACCCAAAACCACAAGTTACCAAAACCCGACTTTCGGTATGCTTCTCAAAAATTTATGAAAGTTATATATTCGGGTTCCTTATCTCAACACGAGTCTATGCATAAAAATTTTACCAAAATCGGACTCCGTTTGCCCATTTAAATCGACGATTTACCATAATTTAGGCCTAGGGCTAAAACCCCCCATTAATCTTTCATTAACAGTGAAATACTCAAGGATTCCATGATAAAATAACCAAATTAGGCCATGAAGCTTACCTCCGATGATTCTCCAACAATTTCCCGAGAGTTTCTCTCTGTAGGACTCAAAAATGGCGTTTTTGTGACTATTTCCGCGGCTGGACTGTGTTATGATATTTAATTCACTGACTGAACAATTACCCTACGCATTCGCATTCCAATCCACGCGTCCGCGATGCATTACCAAACTAGCCCTTCGCGCGACGTGCTTCACGTGTTCGCCATGACCAAATCCTCAGCCGCCTGCTTTTACTCTTCGCGAACGCGACATTCCCAGTCGCGAACGCGATGCCTCTCCTCCTCGTCCTACGCAAACGCGACACCTAGCATCGCGAATGCGATGCTCAATTTTCCTCTGCCTACGTGAACGCAGCTCAAGCCTCGCGAACGCGAAGCCCAATTTTTCTGAACAGTTTCTGCAATTTTCTACAGATTTCCAAAGCTTCATAATGCCCAAATGATGGTCCGAACTCACCCCGAGGCCCCCGGGACCCCAACGAAAACCACCAACACACTCCAAAACATGATAAAATCTTGTTCCAATCATAAAAATACGTCCTTAAACACATAAAATATCGAATTATAGCGGATTCAAGCCTAAGTTCTCATCTAAACTTCCGAAATCAACATTCAATCAAAAACCCGACCAAATGACATCCGAATGACCTAAAAATTTGCAAGCATACCTAAAATCACATAACAAAGCTACAAAACTTGTCGGAATTCCATTCCAACCCCCGGATCAAAATCTCACCTATCGTTCGGATTCGCCAAAATTTCAAACTTCGGCATTTCAAGCCTAATTGAGCTACAGACCTCTAAAATACATTCCAAATGCGCTCCCAACCCTGAAATCACCTAACGAAGCTAATGGAACCATCGGATTTCCATTTCGAGGTCTTCTTAACACTGTTCCCAATACAGGCCATTTTCCAACTATAAAGCTCTCATATAGGGACTAAGTGTCCCAAAATGCTCCAAATTATATAACCGAACCTCCTGACAAACTACAATAGAAGAAATGAACTTAGGGAAACGGTTAAATTGGGGATCGGGGCGTAAATTTCAAAACCGACCGACCGGGTCGTTATATCTTCCCATACTTAAAAGATTCGTTCGCCCTCGAACGAGCATAGAAAACATACCTGGAGTGGTGAAGAGATGTGGGTACTAGCTGCGCATATCCTGCTCGGTCTCCCAAGTCGCCTCCTCGGCCGGCTGACCCTGACACTGGACCTTCACTGAAGCGAAGTTCTTTGACCTTAGCTTTCTGATTTGCCTGTCCATAATGGCCACTAGCTCCTCAACATAAGACAGATCCTCGTCTAGCTGAATAGAAGTGAAATCTAACACGTGCGACGGGTCACCATGGTATCTCCGGAGCATAGAGACATGAAATACGGGATGGACTCCGGCTAGGCTGGGAGGTAAGGCCAACTCATAAGCAACCTCCCCAACACGCCTCAAAATCTCAAAAGGACCAATAAATCTAGGACTCAACTTCCCCTTCTTCCCAAACCTCATAACGCCCTTCATGGGCGAGACTCAAAGCAGAACCCGCTCGCCAACCATAAAAGCCACATCGCGGACCTTCTAGTCCGCATAACTCTTCTATCTAGACTGGGCTGCACGGAGTCTATCCTGAATCACCTTGACCTTGTCCATTGCATCCTGGACCATCTCAGTACCCAATAACCTGGCCTCGCCCGGCTCGAACCAACCCACCGGAGACCCGCATCTCCTACCATATAGGGCCTCATACGGCGCCATCTGAATGCTGGACTGATAGTGTTGTTATAAGCAAACTCCGCCAGTGGCAAGAAATGATCATATGAACCTCCAAACTCAATCACGCACGCACGAAGCATATTCTCCAAAATCTGAATAGTGCGCTCAGACTGACCATCAGTCTGGGGGTGAAACGCTGTGATCAACTCCACCCGAGTGCCTAACTTCTGCTGTACGACTCTCCAGAATCGTGAAGTGAACTGAGTGCCTCTATCTGAAATGATGGAAACTAGAATACCATGCAGCCGAACTATCTCCTTGATATAGATCTCCGCCAGTCGCTCCGATGAATAAGTAGTGCTCACCGGTATAAAATGGGCGGACTTGGTCAGCCGATCCACAATAACCCAAATGGAATCAAACTTCCTAACAATCCGTGGAAGTCCAGATACAAAGTCCATGGTGATGCACTCCCATTTCCACTCTGGAATTTCAATCTGCTGCATTAACCCACCCGGACGCTGATGCTCATACTTCACCTGCTGGCAGTTGAGGCACCTAGAAGCATAATCAACTATATCCCTCTTCATCCGTCTCCACGAGTAATGCTGTCTCAAGTCCTGAGACATCTTCGCGGCACCCGGATGGATGGAATATCGTGAGCTATGGGCCTCTGCTAGAATCAGCTCTCGAAGATCATCTATATTGGGCACACAAATACGCCTCTGCATCCTCATAACACCATTATCCCCAATAGTAACATCTCGAGCATCACCACGCCGAACTCTATCCTGGAGGACAAACAAATGAGGGTCGTCGAACTGACGCTCCCTGATGCGATTGAATAGAGAAGATTGAGAAACCACGCAGGCCAGAACCCGGCTGGGCTCCAAAAGATCCAGTCTAACCAACTGCCTGGCTAAGGCCTGAACATCTATCGCCATAGGCCTCTCTGAAGCTGGTAGATATGCCAAACTCCCCGAACTCTCTGCCTGGTGACTCAAGGCATCGGCAACTACATTAGCCTTGCTAGGATGATAGAGAATAGTAACATCATAGTCCTTCAGCAGTTCCAACCATTTCCTCTGACGCATGTTCAGGTCCTTCTGCTTAAGCAAGTGCTGCAAGCTCCGATGATCAGTGTAGATCTCACAAGGAACCCTATACAAGTAATGACGCCAAATCTTCAAGGCGTGAACAATGGCAGCTAGCTCCAAATCATGAACAGGGTAATTTTTCTCATGCACCTTCAGCTGTCTGGACGCGTAGGCAATCACCCTACCGTCCTGTATCAATATCGCACCGAGTCCAACTCGTGAAGCATCACAATATACAGTATAGGACCCCGAAACCTGTAGGCAACATCAAGATAGGGGCCGAAGTCAAAGCTGTCTTGAGCTTCTGAAAGCTCGCCTTACACTCCTCTGTCTACTAGAAAGGGGCACCCTTTTGGGTTAATCTGGTCATAGGAGCTGCGATCGAAGAGAACTCCTCTACGAAGCAACGATAATAACCCGCCAAACCAAGAAAACTGCGAATCTTAGTAGCTGAGGAGGGTCTAGGCCAACTCTGCACGGCCTCTACCTTCCTCGTATCCACTCGAATACCATCGCTCGACACCACGTGGCCTAGAAATGCCACAGAACTCAGCCAGAATTCACATTTAGAGAACTTGGCATATAGCTGCTTCCCCCTCAGAGTCTGAAGCACTATCCTCGGATGCTGCTCGTGCTCTTCCCAACTCTAGGAATATACTAGAATAACATCAATAAAAACAATCACGAACGAGTCCAGATATGGCCTGAACACACTGTGCATCAAATGTATAAAGGCTGCTAGGGCATTAGTCAGCCCGAAAGACATCACGAGGAACTCGTAGTGACCATACCGAGTCTTGAAGGCAGTCTCGAGATTTCTGGCTCCCAAATCTTCAGCTAATGATAACCAGAGCACAAATCAATCTTAGAGAACACATGTGCGCCTTGTAGCTAGTCAAACAAATCATCAATACGTGGCAAAGGATACCGGTTCTTCACTGTAACTTTGTTCAACTGACGATAGTCAATACACATACGCATAGAACCATTCTTTTTCTTCACAAACTACACATGAGCACCCCAAGGCGAAATACTAGGTCGAATGAAACCCTTACCCAATAACTCCTGTAACTGATCCTTCAACTCCTTCAACTGAGGAGGAGCCATACGGTACGGTGGAATAGAAATGGGATGAGTGCCCGGCAACAAGTCAATAGCAAAATCAATATCTTTGTCAGGCGACATGCCCGGGAGATCAGCTGGAAATACATCAGCGAAATCACGTACCACTGGAACGGAATCAATAGAAGGAGTGTCAATACTGACATCCCGCACATAAGCTAGATAAGCAGCACACCCCTTCTCAACCATACGCCGAGCTTTGAGAAAGGAAATAACACGGTTGGGGGTGTGATCTAGAGTACCACTCTACTCAATACGTGGAATGCCTGGCATAGCCAGCGTCACGGTCTTGGTATGACAATCAAGAATAGCATAATGGGGCGACAACCTGTCCATGCCTAGAATAATATCAAAATCGACCATCCCGAGCAACAATAGATCCGCTCTGGTCTCAAAACCACAAATAGTAACCAAACACGACCGATACACACAGTCCACAACCAAAGAATCTCCCATCGGAGTAGAAACATAAATGGGGGCACTCAAAGAATCCCGAGGCACACCCAGATGTGAAGCAAAATAAGAGGACACATATGAAAAAGTGGAACCAGGATCGAATAAAACTGATGCCTCTTTGTGACTAACCAAAATAATACATGTGATAACAGAATCAGATGCAACAGCTGCAGCGCGATCAGGAATAGCATAAAATCTGGCCTGACCGCTCTCTCGAGGGCGGCTTGTGGCACCCTGATCCCCGCCCCTGGCTAGCTGGGTAGGTGGAGTGGCAGCTGGGGCTAGAATGATGGCCTGCTAATTCTGTGAACCACGCTGGGGCTGCGAAGACTGTGGAGGTGCTCCTCTCATATGCATGGGACACTCCCTAACCAGATAGTGAGTACCCCCACACTCAAAACAAGTTCTGGGAGGACGCAGTGGCTGTGACTGACCGACCTTACCCCCACTACCCTACGCAGGAGGCGCACTGGAAACTGGGGGAGCAAAATAAGGCTCCTGAGGTGTCACGCCCCAAATCGAGGGACATGACCGGCGCCTGACTAGGTAGCCCCAGTCAAGCGGACCTGGGTGCCTTTCATTCCCACGTGTTACCCCCGTGTTGATTATTTCTCATTAACCAAATACCTTACCAATTATAACCTGATTTCACAATATACAAACATAACCATGCGAGTGATTCATTAACAAGTTTACAGTTTTTACAACGCCCAACATAATATATACATGAGCCTCGAATCCCACAGTTTACATGTCTACGGAACCTCTAGGATACAAAGGATGATACAATACTTTCCGGTAACAAGGCTCCGGCTATACCTTACACAAAATCAAAGTAAAGTCTAAACAAGAGTGGCATGAGCCACGTAGGGCCCCGAAAGGAAAGGGGCTCACCAAAACGGGCAGTGGAAGATGAAGGATGCTACTGCCGATGAGCTGAAGTACCTGCTACTGGTTCACCTACAATCATAATACGAATGTAGCGTCCCCGGCAAAAGGGACGTCAGTACACTTGAATTGTACTG